>CABFVZ010001751.1:86132-168401 GCA_902151445.1 Timema monikensis | reverse complement strand
ACGGGGATATCGAGGTTCGAATCTTGGTGGGTGAACTGGGAGTTGGGGGGGTCCTAAATGGTTTTCCACTCTTCCTCCACGCAAATGCGGGTTCACTTCCTCTAATTCAACCCTCCCAATTCTTAAACTATTAGCGTGATTAGTACTTAAAGCGTATAACCCGAACGGGTAGTAAGACGCGGTGCTAAATAAATAAAAATAAAATCGAGTAGAATCAATACATGTAATCGTCCTATTAAAGGAAACAATGTAATGGCTATATTTTATGTCTGGCATAAAATTAAAACCTTTGAAACAGCATATTTACAATGTAACAACTAAGATATTTATAAGCTAACACAGTTTCAAAACTATAACCCGTACTTTTTTTCTATAGATACTGCTTCCCATAGCTCATATTTCACTGTTACAAATTATCGATAACAGGGGAGTAATAAGGTGTCATCAAGAAGCAGGATGAAACTTGCCTGATATTCATTTGGCGGAACAAAACTTAACTACAAAGATAAAGGAAATAAAACACTTATGATTTGAGGAAACTGGAGGAAGGAATGTTGCCTTAGTCTCAAAGATACGATACGGCTCTAAAATTGTTCATGTTTCGAAGTGCGTGTCCTTATTATATAGTTTCTAAAATTATATAATAATTGGCATAGAACAAAATACGGCTGTTAAAGTACTCTTTATGAAATGTAAAATTATATTCATGTATTGTGGGATACGTTGAGGCTTTGGTTCAGGATATGTCAATCAAAATGTGATACAGGAAATCGTGGATATGAATTTATTTTTGGATGCTCAAAAATATATTTTATATCTGTTTATCTCTATTAATAATATTTAAATTCTCATTATATCATCAAATTGACTTTGAGGGTACTCTACATAGGATATATTTTCCAATTTTCATAACTTTTCTGCAACTTATTATGATAAAAATTAACTTATCAGTGTATACTTGTTGTACTATTGAAGATACAAATCTTTTATTTGAAATAAATTTTTATATATATATAACAATTTCTTAGATATAAGCAAAAATATATTATTTTTAATTAAGTTCTTTGAAAATGAATTTGATTCTTATTGTTTTTGGTGAACAAAGAAGTTTATCTTTTCTCAATATTACTTTAACAGTGTTCCAAGCTCCAAATACCATAGAGAATGTTACAGTGTGTATTATTTCAGTTACGATATTTGGTGTTGTGTTTTCTTATTTCCTGTCACAAATTTTACGAGGTTTTGGTAAATATATATTTTAAGTTAAAAGCGAGAAAATGTATGTGGTACGCTGTATCATTCACCTTATTCATGGAGTGAGTGTTGTGTTTGTGGAGTCTAACAAAAATAGATGTTGCCCTGGAATATGTATGGAAAGCTAGATTTATTTATTGTTTTAGTATTTATGTGGTGTTTTCTTTATTTAAAGATTACTATTTATTATTATATATTTATTGGAAATATTTAACGTTCTTTTGAATCGATTGTTTATATCACCACATGAGAATTTCCATGGGTAAGAATGAAACTATCTATCAATATTGCTGGAAAACATATTTTCACATATCTTCCAGGTTTTCTTTTTTTTTGACAAGCCACAATTGACATTGTACTTACCCTCCGAAGGAAATTGTGTTATGGTTTTGTATCGTTCAAGAAAGATCCGTCAAACCTATAATCTATAACCATCATTTCGGTGGCGAGCACTTTACTTCTAAACCACCGAGGTAGACTTGAAGTTTACTACTACCCGCCTCGGTGGCGTAGTTGGCTCTTGTCGTGTTGAGCTCGACTTCTGAGGACGGGAAGATTTAGGTTCGAATCTCGATCGGGTGAACTGGGGTTAGTTTTTCCTAAATGGTTTTCCACTCTCTTTCTCCACGAAAATGCGGGTTCACTTCCTCTAATTCAACCTTCCCAATTCCTAATCCATTGGCATAACTAGTACTTAAAGCGTATAAACCGAACGGGTAGTAAGACGCGGTACTAATATTATTATTTTTTGAAGTTTACTGAAAATGGACTACACTTACGTCCCATTGCATTTTTTTTTTCTTAAAGTATTTGTCTTTAGTTTATAAAATGTCTTCATTGTAATTCTTTTTCTTTTATATTGTTACCTAACTAGATCCGTACCTGGGCATTGGTTCACTAGTAATTTTTTTTACTAAAAATAAATTTAGACGCTTGAACTATTTGTTTTTCTTTACCGAGACTGTACTGGATGGATCACAACTTGATACACAGAGTAAGAAAGTATGACAGCTAGCTCTCTGTCTCTCTCTCTCCCTCCCTCTCCCTCTCTCTTTCTCACTTGTGTTATTTGTTCAGAAACTTCACTGACCCATTCAAAGGAAACTAGCTCATTCCGTTTGTATGCATTACAAGCTAGCACGCAAAGTTCGTTTGAGTCTCTCTAAAGAATTGGTTGTTGACTCGACCTTACATCATGCTAATAAAGAATACAACTTTTATTATATCTAGTACTAGATAGCTGTTGCCCGCGGCTTTGCTCGCGAGGAAGTTGATTATATACAAATACGAAAATATACATATGTATTAACAGATTAATTTAAAATATTACGTTACGTTGATGACCATAACTTGACCTCAGATCAAANATTATATACAAATACGAAAATATACATATGTATTTACAGATTAATTTAAAATATTACGTTACGTTGATGACCATAACTTGACCTCAGATCAAAAATAATGCAAGTCCGATAGAAACTTTCACCCCCTTTTTCATCCCTTATTAAATAAAATTTCCAAAATTCCTGAAACACGTATTTATTTGTTTTACGTCAATAACCGAAAAACAAAATTTTGTTTATGTAACTTTAAAATGACGAAATTTCATACATATTATCATACATATTATCATCCCCTATTTTGACCCCTTTGGGGTGGAATTTTCTAAACTCCTTTCTTAGTGGGTGCCTACATAATAAAATGAATATACAGTCTGAATTTTATGCTTGTAGCCTTGATAGTTTGCGCTCGGCGATGATGAATCAGTCAGTCAGTCAGGACATGTAATTTTATAAGTATAGATGAGTGGAAAGAACTTCAAGAAAAAATTGTAATATGTGTTGTACTCATAAAAATGATGTAGGTATACTTTAAGAAATACTATAATAAAATATAATAAAATATAATAAAATTTCCTACTTGAGTTTTTAATTAAAAACGCTTTCTGATCTACAGTATTTTGTTGGAACGTTTTATAAAATAACTTAAATATAGAATATGCCTGAGTCGATATTTACACGATCTAAGGTTCCTACCTTATTTTTTGTGCCATAGAACCCTTTGTTATTCTGGTGAAATCTATGGACCTCTTTGGTAGATTTGTGAAACCTATGGAGCCCTTTAGATATCCTGTGAATTATCTATACTCCTTGGCAGTTTTGTGAAAGCTATAGACCCCTTTAAATATCTGGTGACAATCTATACACCTTGGCAAGTTTGTGGAACCTATAGAACCCTTTAAATATCTGGTGATTATCTAGACAACTTTGGCAGGTTTGTGAAACCTATGGACCCCTTTAAATATCTGGTGATTATCTAGACAACGTTGGCAGGTTTGTGAAACCTATAGAACCCTTTAAATATATGGTGAATTATCTATACACCTTTGGCAGGTTTGTGAAACCTATAGAACCCTTTAAATATCTGGTGAATTATCTATACACCTTGGCAGTTTTGTGAATACTATGGATCCCTTTAAATATCTGGTGATTATCTATACACCTTGGCAAGTTTGTGGAACCTATAGAACCCTTTAAATATCTGGTGATTATCTATAAACCTTGGCAGGTTTGTGAAACCTATAGAACCCTTTAAATATCTGGTGATTATCTATACACCTTGGCAGGTTTGTGAAACCTATAGAACCCTTTAAATATCTGGTTATTATCTATACACCTTGGCAAGTTTGTGGAACATATAGAACCCTTTAAATATCTGGTGAATTATCTATACACCTTGGCAGTTTTGTGAAACCTATGGATACCTTTAAATATATGGTGATTATCTATACACCTTGGAAAGTTTGTGGAACCTATAATAACCCTTTAAATATCTGGTGATTATCTATAAACCTTGGCAGGTTTGTGAAACCTATAGAACCCTTTAAATATCTGGTGATTATCTATAAACCTTGGCAAATTTGTGAATACTATGGATCCCTTTAAATATATGGTGATTATCTATAAACCTTGGCAGGTTTGTGAAACCTATAGAACCCTTTAAATATCTGGTGAATTATCTATACACCTTGGCAAGTTTGTGAAACCCATAGAACCCTTTAAATATATGGTGAATTATCTATACACCTTGGCAGTTTTGTGAATACTATGGATCCCTTTAAATATATGGTGAATTATCTATACACCTTGGCAGTTTTGTGAATACTATAGAACCCTTTAAATATATGGTGATTATCTATACACCTTGGCAGGTTTGTGAAACCTATAGAACTCTTTAAATATATTGTGTATTATCTAGATTCCTTTGGGAGTTTTGTGAAACCTATAGACCCCTTTGAAAGACTTGTGATGTCTATTGACCCTTTTGTCAGTCTGATGAAGTCTTTGAACTCCCTTATCAATTTGATGTAGCCTATAGACACCTTCTCACAATAACGTTATTAAATGCATACAATGGAATACACAGGCTTACAAAGTAAACCTAATATATTTAAATACGTAAATACTAGACCATACTAAACTGCGATATAGAATTATATGCTACTAAGTTGTATCGCATTAAATAATAAAATGGTTCATTGATATATAGGAAATTAAAATCAGAAATTAATTTTTAAAGGGCATATTATTACGACGACTGATCCCCAATAATTTAATGGCATCCTTTTGGGTCGTATTTATTTCCTTACGAATCCTTATAGAGCAACATTCTGGCTATATACTGGCTTGCTGGTCAATTGAAGGTGGATTTTCACTCTCCTTCTAAGCAAATGAAATTAATTTTTTTTCGAAAACACCGATCACTTCACACCTATCAGATTAGTGTAGCTAAACATAAATATACTATTTGGGTCGTGAAGGGAGTTTCAGTAAAATTGTACTTTAGTATTAAAAGTATTAGTAAAAAATTTAAAAATTATTGAACATATAAATAAATAAACTATAATGTTGTACTACTAATTTTATAGCTGCCAGGGATATTTGTATTTAATTACAATAATGGGCTTGGAATAAGCAAGATATAGTTTAAGATGAAATCTACTTGAATATATGAATATACGTTGATGGTGACTGAAAAATAATTTTGGAAATCCCTTAAAATAAGCCAATGTGTGATTCAAACCCTCGCCCTTCGTCGCCAGAAAACAGTATTATGATGAACCCTCGTGCCAATCGTTGGAAGGTCAGACGAGATTTTAGGCAGTAGCATTAAAATTTTATTTTAGTGACTTTTAAATATGTTGAGTGTATCTTATTGTAGTGCCGGAAACACCCCTTGGAAATATAAAGAAAAATCGCAGCGAATTTTTGGTATTCTCTTTTATGCGTAACCCAGCCTATGTTAAATCAATACCAGTTAAGTGCTATATGAACAATAAAAAGTATACAAGCAACGGAGTCGTTACTCAAAATAAGTGAAATAATTGACCAGATCTTCATCGATATTGAATGTTTTATGTTGCAGATTTTTACTGGTATCTGAAAGAGCTATATTGTCTTAAAGAAAGGCAACAAAATGGCTACTAAAAATAGATTCACTGTAGAGTGCACATAAATTTGAAGGCATCATGAAGTAAAGAGTTTCAGATATAGATAAAATTATAAGTGACGGGAAAATAAATAAGCTGTAACCATAAATATTTAGTAGGGGAGGGACTTTATTCTTTGAAAGGTTCTAAAACATACTCATCAGCAAATTTGTAAACAAGAAAAGTATCGTAAATAGGAAAGAATAACGAGATATTTGAGATAAAAACCATATAAGTCATTTAAAGTTTTTTTAATAAAACAAAAATAACTTTGGATCAAAGTCTTTTAAGGATTAAGCCAAAGGTATTTTAACTGTGGTAAGCCAAGACACCTTAACTGAACGTGAATTTAAAAATAAACATAATGTTTAAATTTCTCATTAAAACTTAGCATTTAATATATTATTTTGGATGTAATTTATTATATTTATTTTAGAAGTAGATTATTAAAATGTATGATTTAATTTCCCACCAACAATTTTAGTGGTACAAAGTTAAACATAAAATATATTTGGGGGTACATGAACAAAATAAGTTATAAGGTTTCATACTCACAAATTGCTGGATTGAAGAAGATTGGTAGTTTGAATTCCTGTCGGGTGTAATGATGATGTTCTTTCCTAAATGATATCTCGATAGCCCCACATAGTAGCTCAGTTATTCGTGTGTCCGTCTGCTTATCTAAGGGTCTCAGATTCGATTCCTGGAATTTCCAAAATATCTACTATTTGTTAAATGTGGTAATCCCATTTCTTAATGATATAGTAACGGCCGACGGCTAAATGTTCGTTTTGACTTAGATTTATGTTAGTTTATAAGTCATGTGAAGATATAGTAAGTCGGTTCATAAAGTTCGCGTTAAAAAAAATCTCGCTATCTTACCTAACAAATGTGGTTAGTCTTATTCTAAATATTACCTTCCTTATTCCCATCCAAATGACGGTATTACCCATGTGTAAAGAGAGATGTCAATAAAAAAGTAGAATGAATTTAAAGTTCTATGTGCTCACCGCATTAAATTATATTATGCCTCATTATCAAACTCAACTCATTTATGGATACGCTGGAAAAGGCACCAGTCACTTCAAATCTGGTTTGACGTTGATGAGCTGGTCTGGGTTCGATTGCTTGCTGGTAGTATAGAAAAGGTTTTTGTCTAAATGGTCTTTCACTTTTTAATTGGGCAAATGATATTACAGCTACTTGGAAATATACCTTTCTTATCCATATTACATTCGTGTTGTTAGATGCGTTCATTACGGGTATTACCTTTTCATAAAATAAAATACTTTGTTACTTTTTGCTGTGAAAACTTGATAAAGAATATTGGGAAACTTAACTTTAGGTCATAGTTTTTTTAGAGCAACTTTCAGAGACCTGTCAAATAATGTATATGAAATTTACAACTTTTCCTCTTCTGCTCACACAATGACAACAAATTGGTTCATAAAAAACTTTACTAGACCATATAATATTTATTATACTTTCCTATGTTTCGTTTCCTTACTAAGCTATATTTATTTTTCCTAGCTTTTAGAGTAAATATAAAGTGAAGAGACCCTTGTGAATACCTAGAGTAAGATTGTAGGATAGTATTAGAATGGAGCTAAAAGGGATAGGGTGTAATCAGGAGGACTAAATATAACCACCTCAATATAAGATTGGGGTGTAATGAGTTGGACTGGATATAACTAGCTCAATATAGGCATAGGGTGTAATCAGGAGGACTAAATATAACCACCTCAATATAGGATTGGGGTGTAATGAGTTGGACTGGATATAACTAGCTCAATATAGGTATAGGGTGTAATGAGGTGGACTGGATAGACCTAGCTCAAGATAGGTATATTGTGTAATGAGGTGGACTGGATAGACCTAGCTCAAGATAGGTATATTGTGTAATGAGGTGGACTAAATAGAACTAGTTTAAGGTAGGGATAGTGGTAATGAGATTTATTTGATTGAGTTTGGTAAATAAAGGGATAGGTGGTGTACTTTAAGTGTGAAGCAATGATTTCTCAATTTCCTAGTGTCATAACGTTTGTAAATTAAAAAAGACTTTTGAAACTATTAGAATGAAACTAATACTTGAAACTTTGAATATCTCAAACATTTCTATGAGAAATATTTGTCTATTTTTATTAATTCTTCCTAACTAAAATTTTTTTTCCTACTCAAAAGATTCAAAAGATATCTTTTGAAGTACTCTTACAAATCATCTTATTCCATACATTTCTATATAGTATTAGATTTTCGCTGAAACTGCACAAAACACACTTTTAGTATTTTATAGGAAAATAAGGTGAAAAGCATGAGAAATTTCATGTAAACTTTCTTAGCAAAATCTCTAGGTAATGTAATTTTCTACCCTTTTGAGAGTTATACTCCCCATATTCCTCTAATCCCTTTCAACTCTTCTGTGATTTGAATAGTAAGAACTTCCATTTATTCTGACAGACATACTTAAAGGAAGATACTCTTAGAACATTAGGGGCGATCGTGGATTAATTTTTCTCATCCTAAAAATACTCTCTACCTCTGACCACTTGGTTTGAGGTTCTAGACTCACGTGATTCAAAGTCGTAATTGGCAGGAAGTTAGGCACTAAAATCTCGACTGGGTGAGAATTTTTATTCTTAATTTCGGTTTTAATATTAGCTTCAGATTAAGAAAATAATAGAGGCTATATTTATATACACGCAGATATTTATATATAGGCTATGTGTATTATTATGTTTTTCTCGTACGACACATCTAATTTTTTTGTCAGTGAACTTAGACCTCCAATGCACCCTGTCCTCTACCTTCTTTAGCTCCCGGAATTTTATTATTTCCTTCCAATAATCTAATATTTAAATCCTCCCGCTTTCTAAGTTTCTCTTTCCCTCAACCTTTCCTTCAATGAACGTCATGCAGAAGGCAGGCAACCATAAGGATTTTTACGACTCAGTTTGATTTACACCAAAGTATCATAAAAAATTGTTCTTTTTTACCCAATCTTCTTAGAATTTCTTCATTTGTCACCCCGTCCGACTACCTGATCTTATCAAGCTTTCTTCAGCACCACATATCAAAGCTCTCAATATAATTATATGTGAAAACTAGAGGGTTTAATTAATGTAGAGTATCAATACTTCTCATATGTATGCTTTAGTTAATATTTCCTATCAAGTTGTATTGCTAGTAGCAAACCCTGTATTGAAAAGTAGGGGGGAGTGGGGGGTCCCTAAACCACCGGAGGCAATTTTTTTTTTTTAACCATTACATGCATCTTGAAGATTTTTTTTTTTGAGGTTTTTAATTGGCATTTGTTAATTTGAACATTTATATTTACTATTATAATCTTGATGATCTTATAAAATAATAAACAAATAGGCCTAAATTAAAGTTGGTTTAACTTTCACATAAGCTTACTGTCACAAAAATTCCCCGATTATATATAATAGGTAAATGTCTAGCCACTGTGCAAATACTGGATGTAACCACCCGTGGAGCTAGGAGATTTGGAACCTAACACAATCCTCAGGACTTAGGCCACTTCCTATACTACAAGAACATCAATTAGGATTACTAAAGACGATCAACACAAGGATGTGTGGCAAACTGATATTTTATTTTCTCACGATATTAACTAGTCATATCAGGTGACCTGGTGGTCTAGGGGTAAGGTGTCAGACTTCTATGCTGGCGGCCGGGGTTCAATCCTCGGTCCCGGCACAGATTTATCTGATTACCAAACCCTTCCTACACCTCTGACAAGACATCTTGTGAATGTGGGGAATGCCAGGCCTCCACCGTGGTTCGGATTCCACGTTAAACTGTAGGTCCTTCATTTCATCTCACAATCACCCTACCCATTACACATTAGCGTAAGAGCGTATAACCCGANCCAAACCCTTCCTTCACCTCTGACAAGACATCTTGTGAATGTGGGGAATGCCAGGCCTCCACCGTGGTTCGGATTCCACGTTAAACTGTAGGTCCTTCATTTCATCTCACAATCACCCTACCCATTACACATTAGCGTAAGAGCGTATAACCCGAACGGGTAGTAAGACGCGGTGCTAATAATAATAATAATTAGTCATATCCCCTCTTTACCCGTATTTTATTTTCTCTACGGATCTGATTGGATGTTGGGGCATTCCGGAACTAGGGTAGGGAGCGCTAGCCTCCTCAATCCTCCTTATGGGTACGCTATTGTGTTTGACCAATCCGGGCTACATGCTATATTATTATTTTGTAATGATAAGGTAGCATAGACTTAGAGCTTAATCACCCGCATTTTCCTGGAGGTTGGATGAGTAACCATTTAGGAAAAATTACATTCAGTACATTAGTATGGTATTGGAACAATAATCTACACTACATTGGCAAACCAGACTAGGCAGATGATTTGCGTGCCAACCAATTTTATTAAAGTAACTTTAAGGCTCATATCGCACCAATTATCACGTGAATTAAGGCATCAACTTTATCTTGTCCTGTTTTCCGGGAATGTAAGATTGTAGTTGGATTCTGGCTAGTTTTACATAAGGTAAATTGTAGATTAATTTTCACTATCCGATTAGACTATAGTCTTGAAGTAGCTATTATTTTAGTCTTAAAAATAGATTTATTATTTAACAGGCACATTATATATTATATTAGCACTCTACTTACAAACTTAATTATACAAAAACCTAAAGCTAATATATTTATAAAGGATCTAAATAATATTTAAGGCAATAAAATGCTACCCATATTATTGTATATATCTAATTTTTTCTTTAGGGTCTGCCATGGCTAGAAAGTTTTGCTACTCTCTTAGCTAATACCCAAATTGGTGACTTAGTTAGCTAACGTGCTAGTTTCTTTTTTAGCTAGACTTCTGAGGACGGGGAGATCGAGGTTCGAATCTGACTCAGGTGAACTGTGGATGGTTTTTCCTACATGGTTTTTCACTCTTCCTCTACGCAATAGCGGGTTCACTTCCTTTATATTCAACCTTTCCAATTTCTATCCCAATAGCATAATTAGTATTTAAGCGTATAGCAGTTATGGGTAGTAAGGTGCGGTGCTAATTAATAAATCAGATAATTACGCAGACGGACTAATATTGTGAAATTCCACACAAGTAAATTTGTCACCTCGCTTTAACCTGTTGTTACTGAGTATTATAATATATGTTAATATAAAATACACTAATATATACTATGTATATTATTTATATATTATATATTAATAGTTAATAAAATATTTATTTATAAATTTACTTATATAGATAATAAACATGAGTTATATGTTTTAAAATTGCTAATGGCTATGCTACAAATGCTATGGTCGAAAATCGCTCCCCTGCCGATTGTGAATTTTGAAGGTGTATGAGATAATTTTGTGGCCAAACACGTTCTCTATTGCTCGTAGAAATTCAGAGCTGAAAGTTAATACACTTCCAAGACTCCCAGATAGTGTGGATGGGTGACAATAACTAGCTAAGTAGTTATTATTATAATTAGCACCGCGTCTTACTACCCGTTCGGGTTATACGCACTTACGCTAATGTGTAATGGTAGGGTGATTGTGAGATGAAATGGAGGACCTACAGTTTAACGTGGAATCCGAACCACGGTGGAGACCTGGCATTCCTCACATTCACAAGATGTCTTGTCAGAGGTGAAGGAAGGGTTTGGTAATCAGATAAATCTTTGCCGGGACCGAGGATTGAACCCCGGCCGTCAGCATAGAAGTCTGACACCTTACCCCTAGACCACCAGGTCACCCAGCTAAGTAGACGAGTGCTGGAACTGCTTCGAGCGGAAAAGTAATGCATGTGGAACAAATTTTATGGAAATTGACCTTAAAGGTTGAGTTGAAAATGGATATCTGGGAGTGGTTTTTCATATTATTTATTAATACGGTACTATTTTTTTTTTAAATTACAAATAATTGAAGAGTGGTTTAAAAATAATAAATTTTAAAAAATTTGAAATGGCTATAATATTTTTTTTTTTTAAGAATTTGATGCAATTCTATTGTCTATAACATTATATATACTTTGTTTGATTTACTTGTTTACCAAATTGACGAGAGGGAAGTAAATATGGTTTTGACTGGTTTTTTCCCCTTGGAGATCCGGTAGTAAATTAGTATTCTGGAGGCATGTCTGGTAGTTCCCCGTTTCAGGGCTTTGAAGGCGCGACCCAGATGAATCTCTCAACAACTAATCTGAAGAGAAAAAGAGATAGATCCCTCTAGCGGGTGAGTTATTTCTCCTTTTCTTTTTCTTCCGTCAATATTGTGGCAAGCTATACGTACGGGG
This sequence comes from Timema monikensis, assembly GCA_902151445.1. Lineage (NCBI taxonomy): Eukaryota > Metazoa > Arthropoda > Insecta > Phasmatodea > Timematidae > Timema > Timema monikensis. Next base: position 156,354 of record CABFVZ010001751.1, on the reverse strand, counting down.
AATCCTATATATGGTCGAGTTCATATAGGCCACATATTTCCTGACAAACTATATATTATACATCCAGTAAAATATTTTATCAATAATTTACTTGGCCCATTTTAAGTGCCGGTATTTGAAAATAAAGTTATTTGAGGGGCATTTTTAAAACATTTATTGATTATTAGAAACACACTATTTAAGATACTTTTGTTTTTTAAAAAAGGTGGGCACCTTTTTCGGGCCACATAGCTCTGCCATTTTATGGAACGACTATTCTCTATTTTGTCTAAACTTGTACTCTATTTCATCCTTTACCTACATCCACCCTTTATGTCAATAAGAAAGAGGAGATAGAAAACAACGAAATTTCTTATCTCAAACTAAAGAAGAAAGTTCGATGTTAGTTACCAAACATCTTAAAATGTTCTTTTGTTTTTCTATCAAAAAATTACTATTCTCTTTAGAAGAAAGCTAACTCTATATCGCCTGTTCATCAAGCCAAATCTCATAGATCCACGAAAAGGTTTGAAATCCAAATCCATTAAAAATTATATCTTTGTCAGATTTTTCTCAGATTTTATTTATATTATTACAATTAAAATAATAAAGCTGATAAGGAAAAATTAGCCTCGTTGGAATCTTTATACGTAATTCATGAATAAACCATATTTAAGAATATCGCATTTTAGAATTATAAATATACATTTTGAGCTGAAGGTACGTGTGGCAATTTTCCTCTTACTTAGATGGCCCCTTTAGGTATTATACCGTAAACAATTTTTGTACAGTTATAAGTCCTTGTAAGTCGTACTTCACAACACCTTGGTTTTCATTCAGAAAGGTACTATCCCCTCTTTATGAGCTTTGCGATGCACCCCCTATTTTGTACCACATATTGGTGAAGTTTTAAAGGTACAGCCAATTATTTCATGACTAGATTTTAAGGGTGACTCTCATTTTTTGTTACGTGACAGTACGGATTGACTTATCATTATATTTTTATCACCGTGTTTTACAACCTATTCAGGTTTCAAGCAATGAAGCTATTTATTTACTCAGTTTAATAACCAGGTGTATCTTTTAAATTACATTTGCGTTTCACTAATAGAGTAATTCACTTAGCGCTGGTCATATTACTATCGGATGAATATTTATATCAGGAGGTAAAATTTAGCGACCAGATAAAGGCTATCAACCACTTTAATACTTTATGCATTTCATGAACTGTATTTATCTGCCAGTTATTTTTATGCAGAAAACGCAAAGTTGGTACCGTTTTTACTGGTGCGCGCGCGATTATAAACCCTGTTGTTGTCGTTACAACCTGGCCAGTGTCTTTCACGATAAACATTTGCTAAATAATGGTGGCTAAACGAGTGCGAGAAAGCAGATGGCGTCACACGGACGCAGAAACTAGGTGTTTTTGTAAGTTCTAATTTCAGTGCTTTCCAAAATGATATCAATAGTTTGTTACAAAGTTTACAAAATATCATTTATTTTACTCACATTTAAATAATTTGTTCTAATATAACCAAAATTCTACAAAGAGCTTGCTAGTTTTAAATTAGTATCATTAATATTATTATTATCAGCACCGAGTATTACTACCCGTTCGTATTGTACTCACTTACGCTAATGTGTAATGGTAGGGTGAGTGTGAGATGAAATGGAGGACCTACAGTTTAACGTGGGATCCGAACCACGATAGAGGTCTGGCATTCCCCACATTCACAAGTTGTGATTAATACACGTTTTGTCAGAGGTGAAGGAAGGGTTTGTTAACCAGATAAATCTGTGCCGGGACCAAGGTTTGAACCCCGGACCCCAGCATAGAGGTCCGACACCATACCCCTAGACCGCCAGGTCACCACTAGTTTTTAAAGAAGTGTAAATTAAATGTTCTTACTTTTCCATACTTAGAGATTGGGACTGTGTCTACTAAACACGCGAAACAATATTTTAACCTAAAAACAGATTCTGATGGGCGAAACCTTATGAAAAACTGACAAACAATGCGTCACTATGTTAAGGCCAATTTTAACTTTCAGATAAAAGTTATCAGGTACTTAAACCTCCTGATTAAAATGTAATGGATAAATACATTTTATCTGGCAGATAGAAGTTATATGACTGTTATAAGACGCACTTTTAATTTATCAACCAAATATTAATATTTATTGGCCAGATTAATATTTATTCAGCAGTCATAAGACCATCCCTTAGTTATGGATTCATATAAATATTTTTTTATACATTTAGTACGTGTTTATAGATTTGTATGATATATTCAATGTAGTTTATACACCTTCTGATACAATCACGGTTTTATTAATATTTTCTCCTACATGTATTTTACTAGTTTTTTTTTTTAAATGCACTAATGAGGTTTTAAATTAAATGGGCCTTAAAATCCCAATAATAGTTTAAATTTATATTTTCATTTTTATATAATAAAAAGATGTTATATATTTATTATTTTTAAGTGTTATAACTGGGTGTGTAATGTTGGGCCATCCTGTATTTTCCCACCTGGTGGGCACACTGAACAAAGTTGTGATGTTCATTGTCAAATGTAACCTTTTTAGTTAATATACGTGTCTGAACCGAGAGTGGACACATTGGCACCATTGTATCTTTATACCGAAGGTTGGCAATAAGATTTTGCATCGTCGAGTCGAGTTTGGCCACTTCTCACATTAAGAGCTTTCTGTTTTTATAAATCACAACTAATTTGATAACACCATTACCTAGTGATTATTATTATTGTTATTTATTAGTATTATTATTATTAGCACCGCGTCTTACTACCCGTTCGGGTTATACGCACTTACGCTAATGTGTAAAGGTAGGGTGATAGTGAAATGTAATGAAGGACCTAGAGTTTAACGTGGAATCCGAACCAGGGTGGGGGCCTGGCATTTCCCCACATTCACAAGATGTCTTGTCAGAGGTGAAGGAAGGGTTTGGTAATCAGATAAATCTGTGCCGGGACCGAGGATTGAACCCCTACCCCCAGCACAGAAGTCCGACACCTTACCCCTAGACCTCAAAGTCACTCTATGTTATAATTATTGATGTTGGAAGGATTAACAAATATTCGCTTAGAGTTATAATTTCCAATATGCATTGGAAAATAGATAAAAAATATCAGTTGAGTAGTATGCTTATTAAACAGAGCTATTTTCCAAAATACTAACAGTCATAAGCGAAAACGTGCACCCCACACTCTCTATGGTACATCCTGTAAAGCCAATACACTTACATGATTGTTACAGAATTAGTTTTGTCATTATCATGTTAAAGGAAGATAATTTGCAGTTAATAGTTAATATATCTTTGTTAACGAGATAATTAATTTTTGAGTAATCTAAAATGTATACCATTACAGTAGATTTTTATTAATCAGGAACATATGTAGAGTTTGAGCTTTGTGAAATATTATCAGTAAAGATAAGAGGTATCTAAGATCGTTAGATCAACGTTATTTTTTGGATCGTAATGGACAAAATTTGATATTTGCCAAAACCATTTAATGCTATTAGATAGTAATGTAGAAAAATGTTTTTTCAATCTATTTATGTTTAGAGATAATACTAGCCAGAGCAAAAGGCGTGTACGCATTTAAAAAATTCATGTTCTTAAAATAATCACATATGGATTAATGGATGCTGTACAAGAGAACTATGAAGACATCTTTATAAGAATAGAGAGTGTACATCTCATCTATTATATAATTTAAATTTTAATCCAAACAGGAAGAATTTTGAATGTTTCAGATTATGATCTTATAGGATATTTCTTATGCTCTCTTGCCGTTCTTGAATGCCCGTTGAAGAAAAGGAATCAGTGGAACACTATGTTGTTACTAACATAAAAAATGAAATTGGAAGAGAGAATTTTAGCTTTTCTTAGATGATTCAGGGTATTTACAGAAGGAACTAGACAGCTATGTAGTTTCTGGTGGTTCAACAGTAGACTTTAATCAAGCCAAGGTCAAAATTATAGAGAGATATTTTAATAAGCTACTTAGCTTATAACCCTAGCGGGTAATAAGACGCGGTGCTAAATATTAATAATATTAATAATATTCTACTTGTTAGTAGTTATTTAATCCTTATTACGGCTATTTTGTATTATGTTATTATCACATCATTTTTAAAATTCAAAAAGTAAACAAACTTTACAGAGGCAAAAAATCTGATAAAGCAAAATCACCCAATGTATTATTATTATTATAATTATCACCGTGTCTTACTACCCGTTCGGTCTATAGGCACTAACGCTAATATGAAATGGTAGAGTGATTGTGAGATTAAATGGAGGACAAACAGTTTAACGTGGAATTCGGACTGCGGTGGATTACTGGCATTCCCCACATTCCAAAGTTGTGATTAATACAAATCACCCAAAGTAAATGTGATTTTATATATATATATCTTCTTAGTTGACATTATGTCAGCTTATTTGAAATTATGTCAGGAAATGTGTTATGAAATTACAGAGTATCTATTTAAACATATAGAGGGGGAAATGTAATTCTTAGAATTGTTGGTGGGTAGTTAAGATATTATTAAATGTGTTTCTAAAATCTTGAATCCCTCCCCTCAAAAAATGGTAATATACCTGCCCTAGATTGGGGATGTTTGTTTAAAACTGACATAACAGTGTTTAAAGAATCGAGAGAAAGATGATGAGTTAGTAAACATTAGGACGAAACCACTGACTAGTTGTTCTCGTTGTCTCGATGATTGGGACAATTTTAACTATAAATTGTTCTGTTTTAGAGCTATCGAGGCTTACCAAATTATTCGTTAGTTTCATTCTGATCTTTTTCGTGGAAACCTGGATTTGAATATCATGTCATCCGGTACTTGTGGTGGAGGTCAACCACCGTGCCCAAGGTACCGGGTTTGAATCTGTGGAGGGGTTAATTATGCCATCAGTTAGGCCTTACCAAGCCAGTTCTCTCACAAGCTTTTAAGTCTTTTTTTTAAACATATTTTTAAAATCACATTTTTGTAGTAACTCGTAGTGCTATTAATAATCCCTAAAAACGAAAGCCTTCTATAAATTACAAACCGACACATTTATTTTTCAACCGACCCTGCTATTCCCTACAAGCTATCCTGACAAATTAAGCCAGCAGAAAGAGGGGTAATGACAGCATTCTACTCCAATACTTTTTGGCTGCTGTAAGTACCTAAAGGCATCTGTAATAGCTTTTCTGAATAATATCAACGAATTAAGCAAAAGGGTTTACGTTCATTGATGTAAGAATTTAGACAGATTGTAGAATATTTTAATTTAATTACAAAACATATTATTTATCGAATACAAAGATAGACTAAAATAGAATAAAGAAATTAATTATTTGAAAACATCTAATTGATACTACATTAATATCGTATCAATTTAAAAAAATTAATGGATATATATTTTTAGAATAATATTCTATAAAACATTGGTCCTATAAGAAATGGTGGATTAATACTGTAACATTATGAAAAATTTATGAGAATTGAAAAATCCATGACTATTTATAGTAAATAAACTATTTTATATATTAATAAATCACTTCTATAATTAATATTGTATTAGTTAATATCATACCACATATCGTAATATAAACTAACTGCTAATATGATTTTTAATATTACTTATGTATAGTGTTGTACATTACTATAGTAAAACAAAGAGTCAAACAACTACGCACTTTTTAAACACATTAAATTATTTCTTGTGATATTTAATAATATTTAATGAACTTTATATCTATTACGGTTTCCAACCTGTGACATGGGTCACTTTTCTTTAATTAACTATTCTTATTACTATAATTATTATTGAATAAATATATCAATATTAACATTTTGGAATATGTTATAGTTTATCTTGAATATTGGTGTTGAAAGGTGTGAATTAATTGCCACGGTGTTGCACAAAACTTTATATATCAAGATATAACAGCAATGTTTCCAAAAAAATTGCAAAATGTTTTAATTAAGTGATTAGAGTTATGTTTTAATCTTAAAATAAATGACTTTTAGTCTGCATTGGATAATCTATTAATAGAGCGAGCAATTAAATGAAATATTTTAACATGAGAAATCGATAAGTCATTTGGTCAAATGATGGTACAATTTATAATATATTTGGGGATAATTTAGGCCACGATAATTGTAATGTATTTTCATAATTCGAATAATGTTAATTAATATTATTATATTCTTTAGTTAGTAATTCAATAAATTATAAAACCAATGTATTTCTATGGCTTAATATGTATCATAGTAAACGCTGTTTGTTTGATTTGGGACCTATTAATTCTCTGGTATTCGTGTTGAGTTATAAGTCCTCATGGAATATTTTTTATAAGCTACAAATGTTTCCACCAATTAGCCTAAATCATTCTTTAAATTTTGGTGCTATTATTTCCTCATATTTTTTATTGATCTTTTCTACGAAAATGTATCCGTATCTGTTTTGAGCTCCAAACATAAGTGTTATTTTATAGCAATTACTGCCTATCAAAGAATTGAATCCAAACACTCTACTTTAAGAGAAGGATTATAATGAATTATAAAAAATAAAGGAAAAGTTTAATGAACAAATAGAGGTATATCATATAGAAGAGAAACATAATAAATGTGTGCACAGGTATCCAGACTAAGGTATAAATTGTAAAAAAATTAAAATACAACGATAAACTGTTATTATAACTAAGAATTACACACTTCAGTTTTTATAATGGTGCACAACATTATATGTCTTGTTCATTTTCAAATGGACACATTTAATTTTAAATAAATAAATATATAGAAGATATTAAAATATTAGATGGACTTACAGGGTGACAAATGAAGAGCAGGTGATAAGAGAACCATTTTGGATATTATACTTTTTACAAAAGAAACTAGATTGGACACATCCTTATCAGGAACTTTTTTCTGCACAACGATATAGGAAAGGTTGATGGAAAGAAGAGCTGAGTGATTAATAGTATTCAAATGCTAGATGACTTGAAGGAGAGAAGAATATTCTGGAAGCTGAAGGAGAAGGCAGTGGATAGGGTACATTGATGGTTTAAGTTCACTGACAAAAGGAACGGACCTGTCTTAAGACAAAACATTTAGTAATAATAATAGTAATATAAATGATTTGATTTAAAATTTGGTGGTATTTCAATTCCTTTCTCGCGTGAGATTATAAGGTAAATAACAACTAACAATATAGGTGTGTTTATATTTTTCTGTATCGTACGAGAGTATCTGCTAAGATTTCACATAGCAGAGAAATGGAGCAAAGTGTTAGACCTCCAAGAAGTATGTAAAAGGGCAGCTGAACATGGCTGAGTTCTAAAGGTTTCAGTGTGATTACTTTATCCCTGTTTCGAGCCGAAAGTGTTAGTTCGTATATGTCATCATCATACCACTTATGAGGAGTGCCAGTTTCATATAATCTTCTAATCACAACATCGAGTACATCTTGATATGGAGACTTGAAAGGAAACTGTAAGACTGCGTTTGCTAAAAATTGACAGGTATCCATTATATGCATTAGAGGATATCCTTCTTCATAATAATTCATTAAGCTGCATATATAGCTCAATAATATAGGATGCATCAACATACGCGGTTGTTCTATTAAAGGCAACTTGGTCAAGTGCAGATTTTATATCATTTACAAAAAATACCTTGGCCAAAATTGTTTGCATAATTTCATCCTTGTTGTCAGAAGTTGAAAGCAAAGACACAAAGTCAATGTCAGGGTCAGGTAAATAAAGAGCAATCTCTAGCCCTGATTTCGCCAACTGATCCATCGTATCTATATCAGGGTAGTAATGGGGTGTCGTCAAATAACTGGTCAAGCTTCCCTGATATGCGTTTAGTAGTACCAAACTAAATACTAAACAAAAAAATACAAAATATCTTTGCGTTGACGGAACAACTATAAAAAATGTCCCACCACTCACCAGGATACGAACCGTCTCCAAGAACGTTTGAGTTTCTAAGGACCATTCCTGCCTGAATAGTTTCCAGAACAGTGTAATAATTGGTACAGAGCAGAATATTCCTAACCAAACAATATTGGTGAAAGGAAGAATTAAATTCATATATTGAGGAATACGTTGTGCTTTTGGAACAAGAGATCTTATACATAATGACACACAAGAAATGGTGGATTTGAATATGTTCCCGCGATATTTCAAGAATACATTTCCCATTATATCTGGGGTTATAGTTTCACCAATCAGATTACCTCCCTTAACATCGTCTATGACTTGTGCTTGTTTAATAATAACCATTGTTCCGTTAACTTTTCGTACAAACATTTGTATCGTGTTGTATGTACCTCTTACCCGTCCAAGTTTTAAACAATGAATTGGTCGAGCTTTAGACACTTTTATTTCGTATCCGTTAATATCATTTAGTTTGCCTAAAAATATGTTATGATTTCCCTTAATCAAACTTTTGGAAACTTCCAAAAATGAACCATTGTTTACAAACTGGTTGAAAATCCAAGCAGTCACTCTACCACTTAATGCAGACGTGTTAGCGTTATCATCATAGTTTGTTAAAGTAATGAGTATTACGTTCAAAATATGATATTCCTCCCAAGTCCTGTGGCATTCTTCTTTAAATGTGCTAATGACATTCTTATCTTCTGAAGTAATTGTGATTATAAAAGGTGTTCTCGGACTTCCAAGGATAGTTTCCATAAATTCATCCAGAAGATCCCAAAAATTATCATCACAAATTTCCACGAACCAAAATATTACTTTTGGTATCGTTATTTTTCCTTTTAAGGCAAGTTCTTCTGGGAAAGTGTCTTCCAAGTCTATTTTAAAGTTTTCTTTTTGACTTAATGTTATGGTATTGAAATAGCTCAGTTTTTTATATAATTCATTTGAGAGAATGTGGTATTCTTGCAAAAAGATGATAGCCAAGGGCTGAGTCCCATCTCTTCGAATCATTCCTATGATCCAATCAATAATTTCTTTAAAACTGTTAATAGAATTGAAATTTTCAAGAGAAAGATTTAGTTTCGTTTCTATTTTGCAAATAAAGTAGCTCATTAAAATAATTGCTAACACTTTCATTGTAAGCCTCAAATTTTCACAACATAGCTATACATAATGATGATTGCTTGTTTGATCGATTTGATAAAATAATAAGTAATAATATCAAACAAATTTAATTTCATTTAAACTTATTAATTAACCAAAATTCAAGCAATACAATTTTTTAGAACTAAATTTAACTTAATAATTTGGCTGTTTTAACGCAATACTTTAAAAACGTTAAACTTGTCAGGCTACGCGGTATTTCTTTGTAGGGTCAGAAGTTAATTATGAATAAAAGTTTTCAATAACTTTATTTACAAATGTTGAAACCATTAATTCCAGTTTATTTTTCTAATGTCCTGTTAAAATAAAGTCTTATTTTACATAATTAGGAAACATAATACCATACGTGATTTGTTTGTATATTTTTATAAATAATAAAGAAAGCTTCCTTTATAAAATAAGTATGTCACTAATAACTGACACGGACAGTTGTATGTTCATGTTCTTGGAGTTCCAAATTTGTTTTAATCCTTTAAACGTATTTTAAATTTATTCACTGAACCCTTTTGTGATTTTTGCATTTTCTATTAAATCTTACATTTCATTCTTAAAAAAGTTAACCTTAGTGTCAATACCTTTGTTTACGGATTTATCAGAAGAAAACTCACTGTCACAAATGTTTTAGATAATTTTTTTCACAAAGTATTATTTAGAACCTAGGTATTTTATAGATTGGCTAATAGTAGGATTACATTATATATATTTATATGATACTAATTCATGGAATTTCAATATGTTTATATTTTATACTGTTTTATAAATATTCTTCAACACAATTATCGCAAAATAACACTCTAAAGAGAACCTTCCCATCGACTGAAATGTCACAAACAATTCAGTTTATTCTTTCATTTTGTTTCAAAAAATATTTTTTTAAATGTTTCCGTGTCAACCTTAACACGCAATATAAATAATATATTTAACATGTTGAGGTATAGAACCGAATAATAAATGGTAAACCTTCATAGTTATTAGAATTGGTTAGTTCATGAAAAATAAATGGCACATTGCACCGAACAGACTTTCTCTCTCTTTAATATTCAATTCGTCGGTGAGCTGGTGTTCTAGGGGTAAGGTGTTGAACCTCTGTGCTTGGGTCCGTGGTTCAATCCTCGGTCCTGGCACAGATTTATATGATTACCAAACCCTTCCTTCACCTTTGACAAGACATCTTGTGAATGTGGAGAATGCCAGACTTTACCGTGGTTCGGATTCCACGTTAAACTGTAGGTCCTCCATTTCATCTCGCAATCACCCTACCATTATATATTAACGTAAGTGCGTATAACCCGAACGGGTAGTAAGACGCGGTGCAAATAGTAATAGTTAATTAGAGACATTTACTTAAAATTTCTAAAATTTGTGATTCAACTATATAATATACACTTTTGTAGAGAAACTCGACCAAAGAACATAAATGAAATAATAATCACTGTTACAGAAACATTTAGAAAGGGGGAGCTTCTCTATGCAACATTTACTTAAAGCGTTCATCATAGCTGGTCCGACTTAGGTCCCGGCTCACACAAGGGTTGGGGGGTCAGAAGGGAAAGGAAATGACAGTAAATGTTTGGAGTGCATTCGTATTTGAATGGTTTCTCGACAACTTACAGGGTGAATATGGGAGACAAAGTTCCTGGTTAATAACTATATTATATCCTTATTAAGATGTAATAAAGTGCTTATTTGTGAAGTTATTCTAAAATCGTCAATAATTGACTTTTCATAGTAGTTATAATCAAAATATTATTTAATATATCAACAATATTCAGTGTTAGGAACTTTTAATAACTCTTTATCTCCATTAAGCTATAGTCATAAATGTTTCACTTGCAATTGTCTTCGTGTAAATTTACTATTTCAACTTGACTGTATCACAAAGTGTATGTGCATGTGATGCACGCTCTTGATAGCAGTTTTATTGACCCTTCCTAATATAATATATTGATTGTCTTGATAAGAAGAAACGAACGGAATGTGTAAAATCATATCACATTCATTAATGATCTGCTATAAAAAATCTCCATAATAATCTTCGAGTCTCATAGATAAAGAATTATTCGAGAAGAGACCCGCCTCGGTGGTGAAGTTGGCTAACGCGCTAGTCGTGTTGAGCCCGACCACCGAGGACGGGGATATCGAGGTTCGAATCTCGGTCGGGTGATCTGGGGGGGGGAGGGGTCCTAAATGGTTTTCCACTCTTCCTCCATGCAAATGCGGGTTCACTTCCTCTAATTCAACCCTCCCAATTCTTAAACTATTAGCGTAGTTAGTACTTAAATCGTATAACCCGAACGGGTAGTAAGACGCGGTGCTAAATAAATAAAAAAATCTAGTAGAATCAATACATGTAATCGTCATATTTATGGAAACAATGTAATGGCTATATTTTATGTCTGGCACAAAATAAAAACCTTTGAAATAACATATTTACAAGTTTACAACAATGATATTTATACCTAAGCACAATTTCAAAACTATCACCCGTATTTTCAAATTTAGATACTGCTACCCATAGCTCATATTTCACTGTTACAAATTATCGATAACAGGGGAGTAATATGGTGTCATCAAGAAGCAGGATGAAACTTGCCTGATATTCATTTGGCGGAACAAAACTTAACTACAAAGATAAAGGAAATAAAACACTTATGATGTGAGGAAAATGGCGGAAGGAATGTCGCCCTAGTCTCAAAGATACGATACGGCTCTAAAATTGTTCATGTTTCGAAGTGTGTGTCCTTATTATATAGTTTCTAAAATTGTATAATTATTGGCATAGAACAGACAAATTACGGCTCTTCAAGTACGCTTTATGAAATGTAAAATTATATATGTATTGTGGGATACATTCCCTTCTATTTGACCTTAATCAATATTTTCAATACAAGCGATGACGACATATGATGTTCTCACGTATACAACTGAGTGAACTGTCTAAGTGATGCGAGCGTGTAGAGTGGTAGGCTCGTGCTCGGGTTCTGCCAAAAGGAGACACAAAGGTGAGAGGCGTTTGACAATTAATTATCAGCAACTGCGAGGAAAGACTAATGCATCATCTACACATTCACCCCAGGACTCACTCAAATAGGCTCGCCGAGCGCTTGTGAGCCAGTTCCATAAAGGCTATATCTCGAACTGCAATGCACCTCACTTGAGCTTATGAGAAAAAAATAGTTGCTCGTCTGCATTCTACAGTCCATTATCTGGAGTAGATTAACGGTCTAATACACATTTCAGATTAAAAATCAAAATATAAATATTAAACTGTGGGTGAATCTTCTATTTAGTTCCAGTTTGAAGAGTGGGTGATTTTAAACAATTTCCTCAACTTATAAAATCAATGTAACTATTATTTTTAAATTTGATTCCGTGTAAGAAATTCTTTTTTATGAGCTGTAAAATTGATTTAAACTTTCTCCCCATAAGTGAGATACTAAGATGAAAATATGTGGAAAATTACCAACATGCTTTTAACTTTCTTGTTTAAAAAAAAAATATTCATTGAAGCTTATGTCACTCTATGCTGTTAGGTGTTTGATTTAATTAATAATTACTGCTGTTCATGGAAGATTTCTACCTGTGACACCCTTAGGGGTGTGTCAACGGTCCATTAGCGTAGGGCCTCGTTAATTTGGTGGATCCAGAACTTGTTCAAGTTACAGAGGAAACATCAACTTTATGTTGGAAATATTTGCTTGTGCGCTCGAATTCTATACTCCCTCCATAGGCGATCTTGCTATTATTGTAGAATTCATAAAGTACATAATTAGTTGTAGTAATAGGATATTATTTTAGAAGTTTAAATACAAAGAAAAATATTATCATGTGGTTTTGTTATTGAATGAATAAAGCGAGATCTCCATTTTAATTCCGTTTATTAGAATTTGTCTGCCTGTCTGTGTTGGATTTGACTCAAGACTATTTTATAACTCACTAACCAATTTTATTCAAACTTTGCACAGTGGTACTTTGTAACTCTATATAGATCAATTTCTTTAGGGAATAAAATCAAACAAATGGCTACGGATAAATCAACCTTTATATGTATAAAACACACTTCTTCTATCATTAATTATTACAATGTATTTGACACCTTATACGGCCAAAAATTGCTATTTAGATGCAAGTTACTAAGGTAACATTAAATACAAATTACGTTTTTTAATAGGTTTTGGGTGGAACTGGGCAATTAAGTAGAATAACTGAGAGCCCTGTTAATGTATTTTGCCCAAATTCCCACGTCTGCTAAGGGCATCCTTTACTTATATTATTTTTCTATAAAGTACAGACTGATACTAAATATTCACCTTGTGTTTGTTGAGTATGGAAGAGAGATTTCCTGTTCGAATGTTATATATTCTTTTCAAACAGCTTTAATATAATTTATAATAAGATAAGTTATATTGAGGATACTTTCAAAGTAATCCACAATAATTTGGCTCCTAAAATCCATTATATAACACTACATTTAATAAGTTGTCGTGGCCTCAAACATGTACAAGATTTTATATTTCATTGAATGTTATTTTATCTTGTACACTCATTTTTCCATACAGTGTATTAAGCCCACATTTCTCGCTTCTTTATGGCACAGTTTATAAGATAGTACCATAGTTTTATTTATCAGAGATAAACTTTTACCTTTAAGGGTAAACGAACTGGAGGCCTAAAGTGTAAGATCTATGAAAGATCCTTTACTGGCAATTTATATTGTAAAACCTCTTGATTTGTAATTATTGATAACCCTGTCTGCCAGAAGATTTGATATTTTTTAATGAACAATTTTATATTAGTATTGCCAACCAAATACTTGATAAAAAAATATTAATGAAACTTTTGGAGATTGAACCTAAATAATATTTTAAAAAAAATACTATTTAAAATAATCATTTAATTATTGCCTTTATGAGTGATTAGATATTTTTAAGGTGCTGCAGAAGGGAGCGCAAGTGTTTTTATAGTTTTTATAGAAGTAAAATATTTGAACCCAACAGAAATCTAATGCTATAAAAATTGTAAAATTACTCGCGATCCCTTCTCCCGCACCTTAAGGTCAAATACTTGAAAAAATATCATTAAATGGTTCTTCAAACATAAAAAAAAGAGTAAAGAACCCACCGAATAATTCCAAAATTGTAAGAAACCTTATACACAATGTGAACCGTGTACTATGGGTAAATCTGTATGCACTCTAAAAATGAAAACGTACTTTTCCAATGTATTGTCAAATATTTTGTACATAAAACTTTGTAGGGGGTAACAGGATTGTTTTAATATAAAAAATCACTATTAGCACTCTAACAAGCTTTGTGCCCGTACTGTGAACTCCTTGACCAATCCAACAAACCAAAAGGCTCAAATAGAAAAAAAAAGAAAGTATTAACACAATTAGTGTGAGTTGTTTGTGTACATTGTCTTTTACTCATCTGGAAACAGACAACTGTATCTCAGAGCATGAAACTCACATATTGGCAGAAGTAATATTCTGACGGTCGTCCTCTGTGCCTTCATTATTTAAACCTTATAGTATCTTCAAAATACACGGCTAAACCACAAAATAAATAACAATATATAAATGCAAAAAAAAAAAATCTTAAATGTATTCTTAAAACGTGAACTCATCAAGAAAAAGATAAACCATAGAAAGATTTATAATATGTGAACAATGACAACATTTTAAAGATAAAATATGGTATATTATTATTATATAAATGGTTCTATCAAGAATAATCTATATCTTCCTTAACATTAGTAAGTTTACGTAAAATAACTTTTAAACAAATTTAATTAATTAATTAATTAATTAAATAGTTCTCACAACTTCTATTATTAATATGCCAAAGGTCATAACAATAATGACTCAACTTTCAAATTACTGATAATATTCCAAACAGCCAATTAGGGTCTATATAAATATATGTTTCAAACTGTTCGGGTTCTAAATAACACAAAAAGTAATCTAGGCTTTTATCATTAGTTATCATCAAGAAGAAAATAGCCATAATTTTTCTTTCTTTCAAGAAGTCATCTTCCACAGAAAATAAACATTAAAAAGAATAAGAATACTTGCAATGCTATTTTAAATATTAAATTAATTTTTTGTTTGTAGTTTTAAATAATAAAAACATAAATAATGAAATGAACAAAATGCAATAATATTAGACAAACTATGTATCCGATCATTTTACACAATTACTTATCTATCAGTCTCTAGTACATATTAGTGATATTCGATATGTATTGAAAATAGTCATATCTATCTATATATATATCATATCTATGAAATCTCTACTATATGAGTATAGTGATAAAATAGAAAATAATAGGCCGAAAAGTTAAATTTTGAAATGGTTACACTTAAAAATTATACTTAAGCAGAAAGACAAATTTTTCTTTAATTTTAAATCGTGTAGCCAGGACTACAAATTCATAAATACAGTGTCAAGGCCAAGAGTGCCGGTCATTTTGCTATACCGGTGTTATATACGCTTGAAAACTCAGAGAAACGTGGAAGGCAAGGCACAAGGTGGGGGGGGGACGTATTTGGATCACAAAGGGGGGAATACGCATGACAACAAACTCCAAGGATCGAGAATATTCTCCTATGGACTGGAACTGGCATTACTTCCCATCTTAAACTCTTTGAAAAGTTCCATTATAGCTCGACCTCTAACGGCCACCGCTCGAACCTGGGTGAGTTCAGGCAGTTCCTTACGCGCAACTATCTTACATGGATGTGTATTTGTTTTTCTACTGAACCGTAGGCATGAGGTGCTGGAACGGTGAAATGGGGTAAGTGGTTCATTTCCCTTCACCTTGTTTCTTAATTAACTGTAGCGAATGCTACAATACTTATCGTAAAGAGAAGATATTTTAAAACTTTAATTGAAGAATGCCAGGCCTCCACCGTGGTTCGGATTCCACGTTAAACTGTAGGTCCTTCATTTCATCTCACAATCACCCTACCATTACACATTAGCGTAAGTGCGTATAACCCGAACGGGTAGTAAGACGCGGTGCTAATAATAATAATAATAATAATAATAATAATAATAATAATTTAATTGAAACTGTAGACATATTAAACGATAACTCGTGAACACCAGTTTACAGATACTTTTGGACCACACTGTATTTATTTTTATTGATATCGAAATGCTTTTATTACTGTTTCAAAACTCAGTAGAGAGAATTAATTGACTAGAAAGGCTATTTTTAAAGTATTTAAAAAGGATCAAGGGGAATTCATTATTATAAATAATACAATTATTTTATTTTAAAACAATATTTCAAGATTCTTCAAATATTTGTTTTACTTTCCAATTTTGTATAAAGCCTTAATCTTTTTGGTCTGTTCAAAAATAGAATTAATCAAACACATTACTATATGAACCAACAATGTACACATTTCTGAATAGTTATTGTACAAGGTTGATTACAAAATAATAGAAATAGGATTATTATGTCGTCGCTGCTAATATTGATCTAAAGATATAAATAAAATAGCGTGCTTACTGTAAATTTTATACATATTACCTGAAATATAAGGATTGAAAAACACCCTTCCTTTATATAAATATTGGTTGTCGATAATTTTGGTATTACTGTGAACAACATAACATTTCAAAGGGTTACTGAGTTAACAAATTTAGGAATAGTTCTAACTAGCTAAATTATAGATTAGAAATTAGGATATAAATTTGGTCGGGAAATGTATGCTACTACACGATCATTAAGTAGTTGATATACAGAATGCTTTCAAGAAATGTAGAACTAATATTGTAATAAATAATAATTTTAACTGTTATCTTACTTTACATTTTCTTACATATTTTTTTCTGTTGGCAACATCACTTTTTCTCAACAAATACACATCTCTTTTTCTCAATTAATACAAAGCCTACAGTGATGAATAAGGCATATTGAATAGTAATTTTTAACGACTTATGACATAACATACTCAGTTTATGTTAAAAAACCTTTTTTTTAATTGAAGTTAAAAGAAAAACCTATATATTATTCTTGTTGTCAATAAGTCTCAAGGCCAGACGCTTCAAAGAGCTAGATTGTACTTTCCAAATACTCTATCAACTCGTGGACAATTCTCTGTAGCCTTTTACCCGCCTCGGTGGCGTAGTTGGCTAAAGCGCTTGTCGTGCTGAGCTCAACTGCTGAGGACGGGGAGATCGAGGTTCGAATCTCGGTCGGGTGAACTGAGGGTGGTTTTTCCTAAAATGGTTTTCCATTCTCCCTCCACGCAAATGCGGGTTCACTTCCTCTAATTCAACCTTCCCAATTCCTAATCCATTAGCGTAATTAGTACTTAAAGCGTATAACCCGAACGGGTAGTAAGATGCGGTGCTATATATATATATATATATCTCTGTAGCCTTTTCAAGAGTCACTAATCTAACAATATTTTTGTATCAATTACCAAGAATGACAAACAAAAAATTCAATATGATTGCATTCTGAAATAAAATATTGTATAAATAGACTTATTGTAAATTATAAATACGTACATATTAATAAACTCTCTTTGCTATTTTGTGTGTACACTTCATTGAGTATTTATATTCAACAACCCACCAAATGACTAAATCCTTTTTTTTTTTTAAATTGGAGGGGGGTGTGGGGAGAGGAAGGTTGAATGTGCAAAAGTNTTTTTTAAAAAAAAAAAAAAAAAGGTGCTTTGGAAGATATTTGGTCCAAAAAGCGACTATATTACTGGGGAGTTGAAAATCTTGAATAACGATGAGTTTCTTTCTATTTACTTTTCACAAGACATTGTAAGGATAAACAAATCTCGTAGATAATGGTGGAAAATACATGCGGCTCTAACGGGAGAATCTAGAACCTTGTTCAGGGTATTGGCTGGTAAATCCAATGGGAAGAGACTAGCGGGAAGATGCAGATGGGAGAATAGAAATAAAATGGACTGGAATGATATAGGATGTAATATGTGAGATTGGCTATAACTAGCTTAAGATACAACAAGGGTTTAATGTGGCGTAATCGATTGAATTATCTCAAGATATAAATAGTTGGCGTACTTTTGTAAATGCGGACATTAATTTTAGATCTCCTTATGCCATAGATTAAGATGGTATATATGTATTATTAATTATAATAGAGTGTCTAACTACTTGTTTGAGCTATACACCTATGAACTAGTTACTTTATGATCTTATGAAAAAGGAGGGTTGAATTGAGATAAAATGAAGGTAACCAAATTTTGCTAAATGAAGATTAGACAAACATTTAGGAAGAAACACCCTCAATAAACAAACTGAGATTCGAACTCCTATCTTTCCATTACTACCCACATTTGATAGTCTCACATCTCTCTGAAATTAAACTCACTAGAATATCTTCCATTTTAAAGAATTCAGTATTAAGTTTGGATAAAACTAAATTTGTATGTATAAGGTCAATAAGGATATAACAAACAGAGTCAATGTTAGATAAGAAGGATTCGTTTTTAATAATTTAACTTTAATCAGAACAAAACATCGAACATATAGTTCTCCCATGCTGAAGCTATCCTCAGAGTTTGTAATAAGGTGTACTGTCCTGGTGTGGTTAATATCCCTTAGAGATTGTTACAGATTATACAACCCTCGCATGCTGAAGCTTTCTGAGATCTTGGCCCAGTATAAATCACTGGCTTGTTCCAAAGTATCCAACCATTACATGATGAGATTTTCTTAAATCTTGTACCCAGATATACAATCCTCACAATTTGAAGGTTCCTCAAATCTTGGCCCAAGTATAACATACTCCTCGTATGCCTAAACTCATTCAAAATCTTTTGGCCGAGTATCCAACCATCATACTGTGAGGTTTCCTCAAAATTTGCACCCATGTATAGAAACATCATAATGTAAGATTTCCTAAAATCTTTCACCCAGGTTTTCAACCATTAAAATGTGAAGTTTACCCAAAACTTGCACCCAAGTATACCACCATCACATAGTGAAATTTCCTCAAAGCATTTACCCAAGCATACAACCATCACACTATGAAGTTTCCTCAAAACATTTACCGAAGCTTACAACGATCACACTGTGAAGTTTCCTCAGAGCATTTACCCAAGCTTACAACCATCACACTGTGAAGTTTCCTCAAAGCATGTACCCAAGCTTACAACCATCACACTGTGAAGTTTCCTCAAAGCATTTACCCAAGCTTACAACCATCACACTGTGAAGTTTCCTCAGAGCATTTACCCAAGCTTACAACCATCACACTGTGAAGTTTCCTCAGAGCATTTACCCAAGCATACAACCATCACACTGTGAAGTTTCCTCAAAGCATGTACCCGAGTATAGAACCCTCGACGATTTGCTTTACTGACGAATCGATATTACTGTTTCTTAACCGACCTCTTATCACCAAACTACCGCGAAGAAGTTAAAAAAAAAAATACAATCATGTTGAGTGGTTGCCTGTTTTCTTCTCAACCCATTCTTTGTTACAAATTTAATAGAACTCTTTGCAGCACAAGAAGCACACAATACAGTCGTTAATTTTTTTTTTTTTTATTATTTTAAACTGGTTTGAAAAAATTGAATGCTTTTGAACTAGAAGTACATAATTTATACGCCACCAAGTAGAGAGAGACATACTTTTTTAGTTAGGGAGAGTTTAGTTCTTTTTTCAACTCCAACAAACACAAACACACAAACACAAAAGCACACAGCATAAACACAAGACACAAAAAAACCACAAAAAAAACCAACACAAAAACAAAAAACACAAAAACAAAAAAACACAAAAACACAAAAACACAAAAACAAAGAAAACACAAAAACAAAGAAAACACAAACAAAAAACCACAAAAACAAAAAAAAATAAACACACAACATACAAAACACAAAAACACACAACATACAAAACACAAAAACACACAACATACAAAACACAAAAACACACAACATACAAAATACAAAAACACACAACATACAAAACACAAAAACACATACAACAAACATCAACAGTCCCTAAATTCTTAAATGAATCCAACTCGCTATTGTAAATTAAATTAAAATTTAACCGCATGAGTGGTCACATGCTCTAACGCGTCGCCTTCATGTTAAACCTTATTACCTGTGAAGGATAAGAGCAGTATTCGAAACTCAATAGGGTAAAATAGGGCGGTATTTCTTAAATGGTGTTCCATTCCTCCTCTATGATAATGCTGCTATTTTTTTCTCTAAAGTTCTACTTTTCTCATCCAAATTCCACTGAAGGTACTAATTTATGCATTTAGCCCAAATCCTTGCTAAGTATCGGTAGAAAAAAAAGGTGGCTTATTCTACTATATAGTTTTGGATTTTACAAAAAAAAAAAGCTCCATGATATCAACCCTAATCCGAGCCATACCGACCGGGTGACCACCATTTCTTGGTGAAAGTATTACCAACTTCTATAGATAAGGGTTGCCATTTTGTCAGCCGATGAGCCATAAAGCAATATATCTCAGTTTTCTATACTGAAGCTGCTATTTTTTTCATTAAAATAGCTCTTCGTTTGTCCTCGCGAAGCTGAATTAACCTTATTTCAGACCAACTACTTCTCAGAAATACTGCGAGCACCGGGGATCAAACCAGGGAACTCTGTATTTGTAGCAAGGAACTCTGACCAATAGACAAAAGAAATTGTCCTTTTAAATAACATATATTCCAAAAATGATTCAAACCTTGATTGGGTGTACAGAGAGTGATTTTTCCAAAATAGTTTTCCACTCGCCCTTCACTCAAATGTTGGTACACTTCCTCTAAGTAAAACCTTCTTAATCCCTTAAACTAATAGCGTACTTAAGTACATTGGCGTATAATTTGAATGGGTATAAAGATGAAGTAATAAAACAAATAATAAAAATAAAAAATATAAATTATTTGATAAAATGTTTGACCACAGAGTTAAAAAGCCTTAATTTATTTGTTAGCATGTTTGAATACAGAGTTAAAACACCTTATCTTATTTGTTAGCATGTTTGATTATTGAGTTAAATATCCAAAGTTTGATTTCTGGATGAATTGTTGGTCATTGGTGAGCTGTTGATTTGGTGGTTTGTATTTGTATATTTTTGAGTATTTAGATGGTTTGTAAGGCGTGTGCAGATAAACAAGTGGCTAGGTAGGTAGACCTTCACGTTAAATACCTCATATAAAAGCGAGATAATGGAAGGTTTTATACACACGTAAATTTAATATCCTCCATCCATTACTGAAATAAATGACTTTATAGGCTGTGTGACAGGTCGAATGTTAATTCCTTAATAATTTTCCTTTATTTAGCCGCATGAGTATGGATACATTTCTTATAAATATATCTTTCTCATCCCTACAATATTAACCTTAGTAGATAGCCTGGCAACCTGACCCAGTTTGACCTACTTCACTATTGGTTTCCCCCTCCCCTCCAGCTCCCCTCCACTCCTCCTGAACCCCTACCCACCAGCTGACCTCTTTTCCGTGTTCCAGACATTTTGGTTCTTAACATTTTGTTCCAAAAATGTTGGTACTTGTATTTTCTTGTTTTATTGCTTATTTATGTATACTCATAGCTTTTTTATGTATGAATATTTCTTTTTTTATTTGAAATTAAAGGGTTTTATATTCATTGATTAGGGCATTGTAGATTTTTTTTATTGGCGTGCAGTCCACGGTGGCGGGCGTGAAGCACGAAGCTCTTCTGATGGTAGAGTGGCGTAGAATGAACATTGGCTCCTTGTCACAAGACTCTGTTGGACTGCCTGGAACGAACAGCACGAACCTCTCTTGACGACCATTTGGGGTAGAGTGTGATAAATGGTTCCCCTGCTTTGAGACCCCTTTCAGTTCCCCTCTTTAAAGGTATGTGTCGCAACACCTTATGTGGTAATGGGTTTTTTCCCAGTGACTCATACGTGGCGCCAGTTTTGCGGGTCAGCAAGACAAGTCAGGACAAGAATAGATCGTGATCTTGAAACCGTGATGGAATTGACGTTGTGAACCGGGGTTTTCCCAATGACGTAATCATTGCGTGTTATGTCACAACCCTGGTGCCATTATGGCGGCCCGACAAGACTAGTTGAGACAAGAATAGATACTGAGGTAATTGACCCAGGCAACATGTTTTCCCTATGACGTCATCGCAACCCTGGCTCTGGTTGGGTGGGCAAACAAGACAAGTTGGGACTCGTAAGGGACAAAGAATGAATAAAACACAGAAACTACAAATATATATTTATATTTATTATAGAGTAAATGTTTTACAATTATACACTTTTACAGGAATGCCTCATATATTCATTCATACGTTTTTATACAGTATGTCTTAGATGTATTAGTAAAATATGTTTTAGTTCACAATACAGCATGTAATAGTTCAAACTGACGACAAATGTGTATAGTAGGTAGCACTAATAAGATCCAGGTTTTTGGTGTGCATTTCCACCGTAGGCTGTCCAATATCAACAAAATCCGCCGATTCTGTTAGTTTGTCGCATACAACCACGACGCGTGTGTCAATCAAATCGTTGCAATAGCGTGCGACAGGTGTTGACCACATGTCCCGTCGGTCGACAGCGACGTCGATGAGGACCCACACGTCACAAATACGCGCCCAGCTAGGTGCTAGATAGGCAACTCCCTTGAGTCCAGCGTCTTGTTTCTCGCTGATGACAAACATACGGTCACCGCACATGCGTCTCATAGAGATTTCTTCATTTGTTAGACAAATCTTCTGATGAGGTTGAGTATTGCATAAAAACTTTGATATGAATTTCTTGTAGCTGTCCAGTTCTTGCCATCCGCATTTTTCTAGCTGGACATAGGGCGTAAAGTTGTTCTTGACGGTCATGCCAACGATGACTCGCTTGGCATCGACTCCGTCCAGCGGGAACAAAGTGTTGAAAATACTGGTGAGGGCGAGCGGCTTCACCGGCTTTGCTTTGCGGGTGCAAACGTCTTGACCTTCCATGATGTTTGTTCTTTCGACGACTGTCGTGGTAATGGTCGGCACGCCGCCGGGACGCCACTTTTATAGGCGGACGGTTATTGGACGCAATCTCTTGAGGGGTGGCAGGACCCTACAGTCTTGAACAATGTGTTGTAATATATCACCAACTTAGCGTCGTTGCCTGTATGATTAGTGGAAGAGAATAAGCTTAAGAAAGTTTTCATCGGAATGTTCTGGGTGCGATAGAGGAGGTACATGAGACATTAATGGCCGCAAACTTCTGAGGCGATGCTTTAAAGTTGTAGCGTGCTATGTGACTTGCGTAAAGTGTTTATGCGTATAAATGCCAGATGTGACTTTATACGGGGTGGAAAAACTTAGCTGTCAAAATATTCCCCCACACCGTTCTTGTCGATAAAGATGGTGACCCAATGCGTCCCAGGCTTGGTGTGTGGATCAGTGTTGATGAATAGAGCTGAAGGTCGGGCTATTTTTGCGGGTAGTTGATAAGCTGGAAAAACACCCGACCATTCAGAACGGAGCCACGGGTTTGTTTCAGCACACGTCTTATGGTGTGCGTGTCCATCTTCAATCATCCAATCTCAAAGTCCACAAACGAAAGAACTATGTGCCATGCACATGGTGGGGCCCAATTTACGTATTTTCAGTGACGAACAACCTCTGTCGTATAGATAAACGATGGGTGTAGAAGTTTATTTGACTAGAAACCTTTTCTTTTATGCCCCCTTGACTTAGACGGATTCTGAACGCTTTGTGGCACGGGAGAGGAAAAATTCGAGTAGGCTGTAATACACATCACAGCTATCCCAGGGAATACCATGCAGATTGTTGACGATATAGTCTGCTTTCTTTCTGGCATAGGTGGAAAGTTTCTCGATAGCGTATGAGGGTTTTAACACCCAATGTTGAAGTAATGTACCGCATACAGATAAAACACTCAGTTCCTTGACGATAAACTCTTTGCCATCGTCTATGAAGCTATGGAATTCCACATCGACGTCCATAGCATAATGATGGGGGTAACGGGTGGGAAGCAGTTTATATTAACTCCCATTATAGGTCACGACGTTTCTGTCCTTGTTAATGATGATGATGTTGGCAAACTCCCCGTACACGATACAGTTGATGGTTTGGGTGAGAGCTCTGGTGATGCTCACTTCGATGCTCAGAGAGCCGTACCTCTTCAAATTCCAATGCGATGCCATGTGGGCGGACAGATTTGATGTGAGATCGAAAGCCATGAGATTATATCTTGTATGGAAGGCTTTCCATGTGATGTCACTACCTTCATTCATTAAGTAGATACCCGTTCCAGAAAACCATGTATGGTAGGACATGACGTAATTGCCGTTTGAAAAATTGGGCCGTAGTGGTTTCGACGGCACTTGTTCCCCTTCCACGTACAGTGAGAAATGGTTCATGCCGTAGGTTTGAAAGTTGAACAAGTTCTTGGTGGCGTCTCTGTTGAACGCAGCATTTGATACAAATCCCACGATGATTCTTTGGGTAACTGTCCGGTGAATACGTTGTCCAGAGTATTTCCTTGCACGCCCGTAGGAATAGTATGTGTTTTTACTACCACACGGGTGATGGGATACTTTGAGTGGCTGACGTTTAATGATTTGGCATGTGCCAAGAGTATAGAAGGTGCTACTTTAACACGTCGCAACAGAAGGCCAGCATCGGCGATGTGAATCTTAAAGTGAGGGAGCTCAGGGACTGCCATAAGACTAAACCAGTCTCTGGAACGGATCAACTTGACTCTGAGTTCAGTAGCGTTCAAAAGGTATTTCTCTTGGTTAAACACGTCACCCTGTAGATACCCCAAAAGATCCACCGTCCTACTTTTTGCGGTGAGACTGCGACGGGTCTCAAACCCCTTGTTGCCAGCGTCAGCCTCCTCAAAGGTTCCGGGGCTGTCTGCGAAACACAGACCCTAAGTCAAATGCGTTCTTTTGGCTTCACTGTTGTAATTGAGCAACGTCTCAATATACGCTCTCTAAGCATACATGTTGCTGGGTGGTGAGACTAGTTTTTGGTTTAAAAACACATCCACCTGTGTGAACAAAGAATGCAATCATTTGTTGAAGGGAGCGATTTGATCCACCTCTGTGAAAGCACCACCGCCGGGTTTCATGATAGCCACCCTGAGAAAGAGCATAGTGTGTGAAAATCGATATAGACTTGACTTGTCCAGTAACGGTAAATTTGATGGGGGAATTATCGGTGAGGGAAGAGACAGGTTTGTACTGGAGCGACTCCCACTATGTAGACTGGTTTCTGTGGGTGGGATGGAAAACAGATCGAGATCACTGCTGGCACACTCGCAGGACCGGTGTTGTAGAAACGACATTTTAATTGAAAATATCTACAGCTTCTTTATTGAACTTTTTATGTCGGGCAACCACAGAAGACTGACGTCGTTGCTTTTTACAGCACCCTGTATAACCTACCCTGGTCATCAGTGTAGCAATCTTCTGCTCCACCTTGCGTTTCGGCTTAGTTCCAGCCACGCCCACACGGTGCCGTAGAACCTCTTTGAAAATACGTAACTGATTGGAAACGTCGGAGAGCACGCCGATAACCGTATGAAGTGCCTATTTTCCAATGGCTTTAGCGCCGGTTCTCAGCAACGGTACGACGCTTTTGAAAAGGCTGCTAAAAAAAATTCCTATCCCATGCCCTCGTTGATAGGGAACACCGTGGTAGATCGAAGATATACCTGTTTCAGCCCGGTTTACGTAATATCTTCAGTAGTGACAGTTCATGTTGAACAGCATCAAAAATGAAGTTTCACGCACACTTTTCCGAACTCGAATGTTACGGGTTAACCCGTGTCTGTTCTTATATTGATTTATATGCTTTCAAATTCCTTTCTAAGTTCGGGCATGTAGTTCCACGGATCATAGCAAACTGTTTAATGTATGCCGTAAAGATAGTTTAGTTTGTTGATATCGACGATACAAACCAGCGGTGCCACAATGTCACCCGCGGGCTGCGGATCGACGATATCCGTGTATATTTACATTTGCGAGGGCAAGCCTAGTAGAATGTTGGCGGGGTACAGTGACTTTGGGACTTTTATCAGGTTAGTCAGAGGATCGAAACCGAGGTACAGACTTAGTTGGCTTGATAGAGTCATCAGCTGTATATTTTGTGAAGAAGAGACAACGTCCGCTTTTTTGTTGGGGTTTGTGCACTTGGATACAACTCCGGAATCCCCTTTAAACACCTCTACTTCATTTGGAGCTTTGAACAATTCAATTATTTGCTAACCAGAAAGAACAATATAGAACTCATAAATTTAATCTATTCGAAATACTCATTTTACTTACATTAAATCAAACTTATTTATATAATTACCCTTACATCTCTTAGTCCCTATGTAACTCCCTCTCACTTCTTTACCTCGTAGCTAATAGGCCACTAACGAAAATACTAATAGGATAAGAGGAAAAATGCTAACATAATAATAATAATAATAATAATAAAGAGAAAATAGTATCAGCAAGAGTTAAATGTAAAAGGTAATTTAATTAATTCAAAAATAACAGACAGTAATTTAAGTGGCCCTAACTTGATCTAGTAGAATGAAGAAAAACATAGTTAATTACATTATTGATAAAAAAAGATTAATTCAATTAGACCAATTTAGCTTTATATATATAAAGCTATGAAAACAATTAATCACCAATGAATTATAAATAGCTAGAAGAGCCTTTATAAACTATTACAAAAGCGTCTGAACATCTGCAGATATTACGAAAACATTTACTCTTCAAATTAAGTTATAGTTGTAGCGTGTCAATCAGTTAGATTGAACAGTTACAAGTAAATAATTAATATTTACTATAACTTACGCAGGAAAAGGATCTATCGTAACTTATTTAATATAAACTACCTCAAAGTTTATATTCTCGGACTTGATCCAGTCTACTAAATCTACGTATTGGCCTACGTTCAAACACGTGGTTGGACAAAAACTGTACTAAATATCAAATAAGAGGTTTAATATTATTATATTTATGAATAATATACTTTAACGCTTTGCTTTTCCCGTTGGATGAAGCTTATGCACGCCTGCCATGCGGTCTACACGAAAAATAGTAAAAAATACATTTATATCTAAAATCCTCATGAAAACAATAGTGGATGCAAAATAATATAATTAATACAGATACATTTAAATATAAGATGCTTTAGTGGTAACTCACCTCAGCAAGATATCTACAGATATCATAATTCCACATTTGAAGAACAGGATGGTTCAATCATGGCCACACACACACATGTTAACTTAGCCGGGACTGTGAAGAGAAGACTGTACTCAAGAATCGACGCAGTGCCCTGCCGTTCACCTAGCAACTCTGGCGGTAAGCCAAAGAACCTCATGATCTTCTTTTGTTTTTCTCCTATCTCCCAGCTTCATTCTTCCTTATTCCCGTCTATATTTCTGAATTTATCTACTAAGAGCGAAGGAAGGAAACTCTGCCCATCAGCAGAGGAAGGAGGAGGAAGATGAAGTCTGGGTCGTTGGGTTCATCACCATAACCGAATCGAAGGAGGATGGATCGTCCGATTCAACTCTGCGCTAACATGGACAGACAGATAGACAGATAATATTAATATATTCAATTAACATCTCGTTAAGTTAAAACAGCAAACATTGAACATTTACTAACACCTTTAAGAAACAAGCCCTTAAGTGGCGACACGAAACTGAAGTTACTTTTAATTTGAAAAAAAGTATTAAATAAGCCCCATACTTAATAAACAAAAATCAGCCTATCTCGACTATAACAATATTAAATTAAATAGTTAAAGTTCATTAATTCATATTTCTACGAAAAACTATAAATATTTACCGAGTATTATAACTTTCCTTCACGGAGTCCAGATTATTTTAAGTTGTCTTCTGACGATATAAAATAATAAACGCAGTCCGTACATTATGGCGTCGAGCTCAAGATTACATTTCAAATACATATTACAGGGGTCCATCCTCGATGGTGCCGAGTTCAATAGTCTAATATAAATAAATATAACAGAGGACTATCCTCGATTATGCAGAGTTCAAATGTCAGATTACATCTTCAACACTTTTATAATAAATAGTGGTCTTACTGCGTTGTTATGATAGGGAAGAATAGTTCAAGCCAAGTCCGGGACGTAACATTTTGGGAGGATCACGTTGTTTTTCTCACGTAGGCCATCTTACTTGTTGATTGCTGATTGGTCATCACACTCCGTATATACGATACTCGAGTTTGTTGTCAAAAATCTTTTTAACTGCTTGGCTGTTGACGTCAGAGATCAGGTGATGGTTGCACTAACAATCCGAAAGAGGGCAGCCATGTCTGCGTGCACTCTTCGACAGGTATGCAGAAAATTCACCATCAGATATGTTTAAACCGGGCTGGTTGAAACACCAAGTGCTGATACATCAAGGCAAGGTTGCCCTGCTACTCAATTTAGGACGTTTTGAAGTCAGCCAAATTACTAGGCTATGCAAGTAAGCTTATCCAGAGGGTACGTATATGAACAGTTTATATTGTAGTGATTTGATAGTGAATTTTATTGAATGATATTGTTTGTATATTGCTTAAAGTTACATGGAACTACAACCATGAAGAATACTATTGTAGGCGATTTGAATAAATGTTGACGTTTCTTGGAGTGGGTAGTATGAATCGGACGATAGTCTGTGCAGCTTCGGTTTGGGTGGGGCTTCGATTGTAAAATACAACCCTTTTATTGTTACACCGACAAAAGTGAAAATATGTTTTACCTAGACACAAAACTATCAATTTCTTATATTGATTATAAGGTAGAGCTATCCACAATTTAAATGCCAACGCTCAAAATATTACCATCAATAAACAAAGTTAATATGGCGGCTATTACTAAACCCGCTGATGGCGCCCAATAAGCTAAATTCATAAGTAAACATTGGAGATAAAACCTAAACAGCATAATTTCAAGTCGGAGTTCAATTACTCAAGTTCATTATGATTAAGGTAAATTTTAAGTCCAAAAGAAAATATTACTATTAACACCATTACAAGTGATGTTTTCTAATCAGTTCAATAAATTAAGTCCAAAAAACCAAAAAGAATTTTGAAATATAATATTACGTGCCGAAAAAGAATTTTACTTACATTATTATTTGTTTGCGAGGCCCACGTTTCCCATAGCGTTTATGGAAGCCAGTCCAAGAGTGCATCTCCATTCGCACGATCACTCTTTAATACGATTATAGCACATTCCACAGAACACTGAATGAGGGGATCACGAGGGAAGGATAACCAAAAAACATAACAAGGGGGGGTAATTCTATGAACTTCTAGACTGAAGTAGAAACAAAACTGTTCACTGGCGAAGAGTGTCTTCATTTCTACTGAAGATTTTTGGCCAGGAAATTTTGTAATTGAGCGTTGAATTGGTGTGACTTCAGTATTCTGTTGTCAGTTGTTATGTTTGGACGTGTGTAGAATCGACGAGGCGGTTGAGTGCGAGGCCGGCCCAACAGCAGATGGTGTCCGTGCAATTGGATAAGTCAGTTTGTTGTTGAATTTGTTATCGCTGACTTGTGGCTAATGCTACAACACCTATATGAATAATTTGATTTTTCCAAACTTAAAATTTGCCCACATACTGCGCAAACCTATTTGACATCACAAACTGCCTTGTGACCTCTACAAAAACAAGGACGTTTATGGTTATCAAAACATATGTCTGGTTTGTGAACCAACGTCCACAATCTTTACAGACAACATATTGGCCTCCACTATAAACCACTTTAGCGTAGCACTTTTTGTACGTGGACTCGCACTTGTGCTCATTCTTATTACTGAACGGCACACGGCACTCGCGGAAAAAGTACGAGCACTTAAATGTGGCTGTCAAGGATGTTATGACATCAAAATTATTTTTCTTATTTCCATGAAAATACAAATCCAGGTAGCCGTTAAAGTAATGTTCGGGAGGAGTAGGCCCCTCATATAGGACCTGTCTCCCCCGACGTTCCCTAAACACTGTGATTTTTTATTCGAATAGGTATGTTTGAAATTGTTTCAGCTGAGTTATTCCACCACCTTTCAAAAGTTTCACACGGGCATCACGGCATAGTTCCTCTACTTCGTATTTTTAAATTTCACGGCCCTGTTTAATCTGTTTCACGGTGTTCACGTCCATACATACTGGTTCTCTTTTATTATCACATATAGCTTTGGCGACAACCAAGGCATGGTCAAGACAAAGTGTGTCGCCATTTTTAATCGTAATGATTCCATGGTTTTTACGGCTATATGTGCCAGCGGGAGAGAGTTTATCACATTTATGATTACCCCTCCCGTGAGGCTCCTTAAAATGACAGAGTTTAACGTACAGTGGTACTGTACTAAAAAAAACTATTACTTTGCAACACACGACTTACGTTATCATGCACGGCTCGAGCTTCTAACTGAACTGCTCACCTAAATGAGAGATATGCAGGATTAAACGTCGATTCCTTGCTATTAAAAAGTAAGTCGACATGTTCATCGGCACTGACGCTATGGTCCTGCAGCCGATTGAGCAAATTAGTAATTTGTTCTTTTAGCCAGCTTAATGCGTCACGATAGCTTGCTGGAGCACCAAGATGTACGGTAATTTTTCTACCAGTATAATAGAAATGCCTGAATTGTTTAGTTCCCTCTTCTACGATCCGAAGAGGGACATCATTCGACAGGTCCCACATATCTAGTTTACCGGGCCACTAAATCTCTATTGCGGTTCTGAAGACGGTCACGCTGTCGCCGCCACCACGGACCCCGTCTGCCGCACAACAACTGGGGCTCGAGCATCGCCACCCTGGTTCTGAGGTGGTGCTCCTGCACTGTGGTGATGGGGACTCACTGCTGGTGGCGGTGGGAGGACCATCCCGTTATTTCCAGCTTCCATTTAACTATAACACACAAGCACGTGTCAAAGTAAGCATTTTATATCAAATTGTTTCAAACATGTGCATATTTTTTGCTCTTTGAATGTATTATACTTTTCAATTTCAATCTACTAACGGTATTAATATAATATGTTAACTTTTTAGCTAAACTTAATTGCTTTAATGGATACCTACATTCGCAAAGTGTGTGTAATAAATACACTCCAACTTTAGTACAGCTACAAATACATTCCAGGGCAGTTAATTTAACACTCTCAAGCGTTAAACCTAAATTTTCACCCATTCAGGGAATCTAACCCGAGACCTTTCACAGAGTGTGTGTAATAAATATACTTTAACCCTAGTATAACTACAAAATTTATTCCAGAACAGTTAATTTAACACTATAAAGGGTTAAACCTACATTTTCACCCATGTAGGGAATCGAACCCAGGACACCTGGAAAAGTGTGTGTAATAAATACACCCTAGGAAAACTTCAAAATTTAGTCCATTGCAGTTAAACCCTCATTTTCACCCCATGTTTGGAATCGAACCAGGGTCCATTGGCACGGCAAACGTATAAGGTTTGTCTCTCTCTAAATTTAATGATCGTCTAAATCAATAATATAATTTCTCCTGAATGCCTGTAAGAAATATCTCTAAACTTAAGACATTTCCCCCTTTTAAAAACTTATTAATGTTCGAAACAGGATTTCAACGCTATCTGTTTGCCCGACAAGCAAGCACAATCGCACACACACACACGCGCCATAAATGAAATAAAGTATTTGCAAGGAATACATATATTCACGCAAATTGGTAAAAATAGAAAGTGGAGAGAATTAAGTCTACTCTTCGTTGAAATAATTTTGTTTTAGAAATAAATAAAAATAACTTGATTTATAACCGTTACCATTTTTCAGTCTTAAAGTTCAGGTCACTTTTTTATTTATAAAATGTTAAGACTATAACATCCACAAACCCTGCCAGCTGTATGATAATTTGTATAACTAACCGTGTAGGGAAATAAACCTGGACCATTAGTTTACTATACAGACAAGCTATCACATGCACTAAGGTGTTGACTGAATATTTTATCCAGCACATTGCAAACGTGAATTTAATAAGTTGCTAAAGTGACAATTATAATTTTATGTCTTTGAATGTTTGTACGAGAAATAACCCGGGATCAATAGTTTACTATACAGACACGCTATCACATGCACTAAGGTGTTGGGTGAATATTTGATCTAGCACATTGCAAACGTGGATTTAATAAGTGGCTAAAGCAACCATTATAATTTATCTTTTTGAATGTTTGTACGGGAAATGAACCTGGGACCAATAGTTTACTATACAAACACGCTATCGCATGAACTAAGGTGGTGGCTGAATATTTGATCCTGCACATTGCAAACGTGAATTTAATAAGTGGCTAAAGCGACAATTATAATTTTCCGTCTTTGACAACCTTCTCGAAACTCTCAGCTGAAATAATGTTTTGGTATGCTGTCGAAATAACGGTTGTTTGGGAGAAAGAGATCGCACACAAATAGTCTATTTCCAAGATACTGGCTATAGTATAGTTACTTGTAGACGGTACTTACATATCAGCCGGTCTACCGCGTCCAATTCACCTCAAATAACGGGGAGTGAATTTCCGTCGGCGTCTGTGGGGGGTATGGGGCCTGTAGAGGGGCGCCGGTGTGAGGATGCCGGGGTTGGCGTGAGGAAGGCGGGGTCTGCATGAGGACGCCGGTGACGCCATGACGAGCATCGGCCGCTTTTAGTACAGGGCCCGCCTTCACCAGGGCAGGCGCCGGTACGCACGTAACTGCAGGTACTACGTTGTCCTGCAGGCCCTCATCAAGCCCATATGGATCCCATTAGTCTGAAATAAGATAAATACAATTAATTACTATCACGAGAAAAAACTACACGCCAATCACGCTCAAATCTAAAGCAGGACGTTAATTACCTATGGACCAGTCGCCATCCGCCAGGCAAATTCCGTCCTCGCTGAAAAACTCTAGCGGATCTGGGCTTCCCGGTGCTACTGGCATTGTAGGTGGTGGGGTTGGGTTTTCTATAAAGTCTGTCAAAGGAACAAATTACGCTTTACATCAAAGACTTAATGAGCAAAATATCAACCATTAAAATAGACAAAACTATTTTTTAAAACATACCTGAATTTATCTAACTTTCCAGGGCGTCGAAATTCCTTTTAATGATTATTGGAGCCAATCACAAATTTAAATTAACGACTGTAATGATTTCGATGTCTATTTATAGGGACTTCAAAGGGCGTGCTACCTGTAGTGGTGGCGGTTTCCCAATACACATCGGTGTATTCCCTAAACGCACAAGACCCTTTGTAAGTCCCGTTATCCACCAGACATATTCTAGCTGCCGATGAGGGTTGACATGTTGGGTTAGACACTTTGCTATATCTGTCAATGCAAATGTGGGTACACTTGCGCAGAATGAATAAGTTTGGATAGCAAGTGCGGATAAACCAGGACGACAATAGCTGTGCTATCCTTCAGGTTGTGGGTACCCCATAGAACAGAATGAATAAGTTTGTTTTAGCAGGATGCTGGTGCACTTCCCTATTCTATGCTGATAAAGCGTATCTATGCTAAGAAAATCAGGCCGACCAGCAAACCAACCTTTTTTTCTCACTCTCGCAAATGAGGTGTGGATTCAGTGAGTGCCGACTGTAATGGTCGTGGTTACCCAATATACATGGGCGCATCGTCACAGATGCTTTGTAAGTCCCGTTATCCACCAGACACCTTCTAGCTGCCGACGAGGATGCAAGTACCGGGTTGGTGCTCTGCTAAATATTTTTCATGCACATGTGGGTACACTTTGACGCAGAATGAATACGTTTGGATAGCAAGTTCGGTTACACAAGAACGCATAAGCTGTGCTAACTTTTGGGTTGTGGGTACCCCATAGCGCAGAATGAATAAGTTTGGTTTAGCAAATGCTGGTGTACTTCCCTATCCTATGCTGATAAATTGTAGCTATGCTAGG
Organism: Timema monikensis; assembly: GCA_902151445.1. NCBI lineage: Eukaryota > Metazoa > Arthropoda > Insecta > Phasmatodea > Timematidae > Timema > Timema monikensis. The sequence continues at coordinate 122,312 of CABFVZ010001751.1, read as the reverse complement.
AAAATCAGGTCAACCAGCAAAACCACCTTTTTTTCTCACTTTCGCAAATGTTGTGTGCATTGAGTGGTATGCCCTTGGTAAATGGTCGTGTGGCGTAAGGCGTCTATGACGGGGGGAGCGGTGTTTGAGTCCGTGTATCTAACTCGGGAGCGTTGGACGGCCGCACACCTACTTGATTATTACTTGTTTACTTCCAGACAATTTGAAATTATCTGGTAAATACTCTTTAAAATTAGTACAGCTGCAACTAGCGATATATAGTTTGCCGTTCTTTAACTACAATATAATCTCTCACGCAAATCAGCACTTATTTCACTCTTGCATGAAGAGCATAGTACGAGTTTTTCCTTAATAGGTGGCAGCTAAATATAGCCCCCACTGTTACTTTTTTGATAACGATAGCGTTAGCGTGACATCTTGAAATAATCAATTTGACACACTGGCCGGGGGAGAGACAGAACTCTATATTGCATATGATAATTATTTTTTGTTGAGCCAAAAGTCCTGGGTCCGAATCCCGAGTCAATGACTGAGTAATCATAAATAAAAAACTATCTTTACTAATAATTATATCACTTTTTAGCACGAGAGACAGAACTTTATATTTGTTGATGTGCCAAAAGTCCAGGGTTTGAATCCCGTGTTAATGACTGAATAATCATAAACATCCCAAGAACAATTTTCATAGCGTGAGCTAAAAATAGTTTCGGTACTAATAATTATATCGCTTTTAGCAAGAGGGACAGAAGTTTATTTTGTTGTTTCAAAGTCAATGGTTCGAATCCCATGTCAATGACTGAGTAATCATAAATATTCCAGGTACACTTTTAATTGCGTGAGCTGAAACTAGACAAGATTATTTGTCCAGGGGCGCATTCAGAGGACTTTAACACCCATGACTTCCATGTCACTCATATAGCTATGGTGGGAAGAGGTCGTGGATTCGAATCTCGCTTGGGTGACTTTTACGCTTCCGAAATACTCGTACATATCCCACCCCCTCATGGATTTAGGACGCACTGCTAAAAATGTGTCGAGGTCGGGGTTTGCTAGATACCATTCAACAATCTTAGTGCAGGGGTTTGAGGTTTGAATCTCTGTCACGAAAACGCCTTGTTGGTGGGTAAGTAATAGCTTTGGCTACCACAATCGATGAGCTCAAGAGGTCGAGTGCCAGATAATGGGAAGATGCGGAGTTAACGAGTCTGCAATGGGGTCGATGCTATTAACATGGCCTACGGTTAAAACCAGATGTTTAAATTTGATATTTCCGAGTCCATGAACTTTGGGGTTGGAGGGGGTAATAAGAGAAAGTAGAGTAGAAGAAGGGCATGACGAGATGCGGGGAAGTGAAAGGCAGTCTAACAGAATCCTGTGACAAGGAGCCAATGTTCATTCTATGCCACGCTACCATCAGAAGAGTTTCATGCTGCTCGCCCGACGCCGGGGACTGTATGTCAATAAAAAAAACTCCAACGCCCTAATCATTGTATAATAAAACCTTTAATTTCAAATAAAAAAGTAATATTCATACATAAAAGAGCTATGAGTATACATAAATAAGCAATAAAACAAGAAAATATAAGCACCAACATGTTTGGAACAAGGACAAACATGTCTGGACCACGGAAAATAGGTCAGGGGGATTGGAGGGGGAAAGGAGGGGGTCAAAAGTTTGGGAGGGGAGCGGGATGAAAGGGGGATAACCAACAGCCAATCAGAGAGCGAGGGGCGTGTTCACGTAACCAATTTCAGCCAGTAGGAAAGTAGGTCAAACTGGGTCAGGTCACCAGGCTAGCTACTTACCTTATTAGACTGTGCGTAACAAATAGCAAAGCTCTGCAACAATTTTGGGACCCGTATCACATACAAACTTATCATAGTTCCCGCAATTGATTATTGTTTCTACTCTTTAATATTGTATTTTTGTTTATAAATATTATATTTAATCCTTTTATTCAAGCCTCCCTTGAATATGTATTTTTGCATACTCATAGAAATAAATATTTAATAAATAAAATAATCATTTTCAAATTTAAGAATTTACATTTTTTATAGGCGTGGTCAAGGTTCGAGTCTTACTTAGGTGAACTTAGAGGGTTTTTTCCTAAATGTTTTTCCACTCTCTCTCTCTCTACTCAAATGCAGGTTAACATCCTCTATATTCAACTTTCCCCATTCCTAACCCATTAGCGTAATTAGTACTTAAGCCTGTAACCCGAACGGATATTAAAACGTGGTGTTAAGGATTATTATTTATATTAACAATAATAAAGTTCTCATAAAATTTTGGGCATAAATATTACATCTAATTAGTCAGCAAACATTTCAGAATGAAGATCGGCAGAAAAATTAGTTCTTATTTTCTTTCAAATTTATTTGAAATATTTAAGAGTGCCCCCTAAAATTCGCTAACCAAATGTTAACCCATTTTCTATTATTTTTTAGGTAAATCACTTTTTATATTTATTTAAAATATTAGGTTACACTTTACTCACCCAGTGTTTATATCGTCACATGACTTACAAACTAACTAAGTTATAGAACCAACACATCACCCAGGATCATGCCCATTAATCTATTTTTTTTTAATAATAATAACCGAATTAAAACTTAACTCTTAAGTTGCCCAGTGTAAACATATGGTTTCGTAGTTTTTTTATATTTGATTTATTAGATTAATTCTATGTTTAAAATTGCCAACACATGGAGTATACAAATATAAAAATAAAAAAAAGGTCAAAACATTTTAACAATTTTTTTTTTTCCAAGTATAGGTATACATATATTTTTAAATAAATGTCTAAAATTTTTTTTTTAGAATATACCTTGGTTAATTTGGGCTGGAAAGTGTGTCGTTTTGATTATATTGAATATTATGCCCGGGACCCTTAGCTTAATGACCAGATCTGCTACCGGCTGAGCTAACATGTTTCACGAAATAGTATTCAGTTTTTTTAAAATTCAAGCTTATTTCTTTCTTCTTTGCTCAAAAAGGAAGGTCTAAAAAATAATGGTTTCAAAGCATGCTGGTATTTCCTTAAACGCGGTGCTTTGCCGGAAGTACAAAGCGTATAACTACGTTTTGCTGACAGAACAGGAAGCATAAATATAATAAGTAGGCTCGAGTGAGAGTGTAAGGAAATATTCTTTTTTTAAAAAAAATTGTGAAAGGAAAAATTATTTTAATTGCATATTTTCTTTATGTTGTTTTCACCCTTGACATCTCCACGCCGGCAACGATTTTTATTCCTTCAAATAAATTCTTATATTATATAAATATTGTATATGATTTTTAAATTAAATTTTAGTACCATACATACCAAGTACCTGAGAGTAGGTATGAAAAGTATAGTTAAGAGGATATCAACTTATGTTAGCTTGGAGAGTGGATTATAAAAACACCGTGATCGTCCAATTTGGGAACGCATTCACTCAAAAAAGTGTGCGAAAAAATTTAATCGAATCTTATTCTTTCACTCAACCATGATCATTTGAAAAAATGCTAGTCTATGACCTTAAATAACTATAACTAAAATACATTTTTAATATTACAAAGTTTTCTTTGTCTAAAAATGACAATAAATGTTCTAATTGTAGCTAAAATTAATTCAATACAAAAGTTTCTCTAATATCAGTTCTTGTCTAGGAGTCTCCACTATACTTGGTTATATTTATTGTTTCCCAAACCGTGGTAAGTGAACCCCAAGGCATAGGCAAATTATTTTAGGGGCTAAGAAACTAAGTTCTATAATACTGCGTTATAAACTGCTTTAGGATGGAGGCCAGAGCAGCCAGAGTGGCGTGAAGAAGGTAGGCTCGTCACATTCTTGACCAATCCGTGAAGGGTAGTTGTCATAGCAACCGATGCACGTTGCCATATTTCTTGACAGTCACTGAATTTGTATGCATAGATGTAATGCACAAACTCCCGCAATGTGGCAACCATGCTTCCCATTCTACTCACCACGTGGATCTTACACAGCTTAAATCGCAGTATAATATATATTTGTTGAAATTTAATAAATGTATTTGAGAACATTTAAACCTATTTTCTTTTGTGCAACATAGTATAAGGCGTCACTTTAAGAATATATTGAACTACCGATGATGGAGGGATTGGGGTACAGATCTTGTACAGTTGTAGTAAGGGATTTTTTATCAAAAGATTTTTCACTCTCTTTCTAAGAAAATGTAGGTACTCCCAAACTTATCATTCATTCCCATCCCTAACACACTAACGTTATTATTACGTAGGCACATAAAACGAACGGACAGTAAGCCACAGTGTTAAATTAATTTTCAAGTTCAAATATTTGTTCATGATATAAAATTTGCGGTTATTAAAACCACAAGCTTTAGTTCTTTGCCTTATTATTCTAAAATAATAAATTTCTTTGTGGATGATTGGTTTATATTGGATTTTAAGAAAGATTAATTTGGAAAATTTGTAAAAAAAAAAATGAATTCCACTTTATCTGTAATCCGTTATTTCTTTTATTCACTGGCTGCAACAGCTGTAATTTAATGAATTTAAGTTAACATCCAACCACCTAAATTGCTCTGATCCTGAATTTAAAGTTCAAAATTTTCCTTATTATATGGGATACTAGAGTGGTAATTCTACTTTATGACTATTTTTCACACTGATTATATTTAATATTAATTATGGAAATATCCAGACTATACAATTTCTCTATCACTAGGACTAAATCTTAATAGTGTGAGTAGTCTTCTGAATCTTTGGGGATGTCCCTTCAAATTTGACAAAAATTTCGTTTTTATACAATACTGAAAAGGTTGTTTTTTTATATTAGTGCTTTTATAATTTTTACTGCACTACTTTCCTATTCATTTTGCAGTCCTTTATTTTGATATTTACTAATATTCAGAATTTTATGGCCGTTTGTGGTGGAACTTATAACTATTTGACATCAGCCTATTTAAATATTTTACCACACAGAGAAAAAGCTAATTATTTTAATATTGGAAATTTGAAAATACCTATTTCACCAGTCCTAGCTTGGTTATTTTAAGATATCCCTCTGCAATCCTGGAAGACTTCAATTTTCTACCTCATCTTAAAGTGCTTCTTCCTCCCCTCCCCCCACTAATTTCTATTTCTACCCACATCCCTTATTAACAAACTTTAAATTTAAATAATTTGTTTAATTGAAATGGTACTTGTATTAACCTTCTTAATTTCAGTATTTTACTACAGAGAAAAATAGATTTTTCTTTATTTAGGAAATATAAAATTTCCCATCACCTCTTCACCATTTAAATTCTTACTTAGAGATTTAGAATTTTAAGGATAATTTGGTTATTTGGAATGGTGCTTATAACTAGCTACCAAATCTAAATACCCTACCCAGAAAAAAATATCTACCCCTACAACTTTACTCCATTTCACAATTTTCTATTTTACTTTTTTGCTTTCAGATTTTATGGTTATTTGAAAGTTTTCCTTAACCTTCTTGCAAAACTTCAGTTTTTCCAAAAGGATAAATTGTTGTTTCTATTAAATTTGGAAGTTTTGACCACCATAAAACCCTGAACCCTCACTTCGGGACTCATCGTTTTGATGCAGTACATGAATAAATGTAATATTCATATTCAATAACCCAACGAACCAAATATATCATATGTAATCGATTATTAACTTATTTTTTCCCTTCTTGATCCATTTAGGTGGTATAATTTAAAAAACTCCACTCTCTACTGGTTCAAAAGACACATACATTAATTTTTCACATTCTCAACTTTCCCCTTTCACCTCTTATAGGATATATTTCACGTAATCACATATTATCTCTTGCCTAGGGCCTACGAGGTACCAGCACATGAAATTTTAAGTTTATAGACCTAGAAGTAGGTGAAATATGGTGATCAATGAGTATGGGGTTTTGTTTTTCCTTTATATATATATATATATATATATATATATATGGACTAAATTATTCATGTATATACATACAAGTGATATATATATATATATATGTATGTATCACTTGTATGTATATATATATGTATAGTTTAGTCCATTTAATATTTTTACCTCTTAATTAGCTAAGAAACTGAAATTCTATTAAATTGTAGAGAAACTCAATAGGTGTGAACATTTTTAAATCTTTGATATCGATAAAAACCATATGTATAAAAAAAACATTTTTATCTAACCATTTTAATTACTGATCATGGTAATTAAATCTTGAAAGCAAGGATAAGAGAATATAATATTACAGCCTAATGTGTGGTTTTGTTGATTTGTATCCATATTAGTTAGCAAAGAGTGTATATTGAGTCACTGATGGCCTTATAGATAACGTTAAAAATATTTATTTAATTTGAGATTACTTAAAAATAACTTGGATATTGTGTATTCATACAAACCGATTACTAATACAACTAAAATACAGAAAACATTACTGAGAAATTTTATAAATATACACATAATGTTTGATTGTTGGTTTGTCTGGGTATACTAATAAACAATGTATCTGCAATGAAACCGGTCTAGCAGTGACATAATTGGATGACATTCTAATCCACACATCAATTTTATCGTATTCGTCTCAAGGGAATGTGTGTTTCATAACAGAATTGATCTGGTCCCTGTAGACATTGACCTACCTTTTTATTTTGAGACCCGCCTCAGTGGCGTAGTTGGCTAACGCGCTTTTCATGTTGAACTCGACTGCTGAGGACGGGGATATCAAGGTTCGAATCTCGATCGGGTGAACTAGGGGTGGTTTTTCCTAAATTGTTTTCCACTCTCCCTCCACACAAATGCGGGTTCACTTCCTCTAATTCAACCTTCCCAATTCCTAAATCCATTAAAGTAATTAGTACTTAAGCGTATAACCCGAACGGGTAGTAAGACGTGGTGCTAAATATTATTATTATTTTATTTTGAGATTGAGGCAGTTCTCAGTAGAGCTAGCGTTCTCAATAGCTATTAATAAGTCACAAGTTCAAACCTTGGACAGATAAATACCAACCCTATTTAAGTCAATTTACAGCCATGACCAATTTTACGTAACTTTTTATAGGTTTAGAAACTCAACAGACTTAAGGGTAAAGTTCAACGAAAGATCAAATTAGTGGACAGTGATACCAAAAACACCATAGTGTTTTCACAAAAGCATTGTACCCACTTTAAAAATACTGTAATATATTTATAAAAAATAAATAGTTTTGTATACTCGCATTTGAACCAATCTTATTAAATTTAATTATAATTACGTGAAAGAAATATAATTTTATAACAAACTTGCCCAACATAATAAAACCTGACCTTTCATGCAACTACAAATATTGAAGGTTTGATTTTGTTTGGTTGGGTAAAAGATTATTTTAAATTATGAAGACCACTTGACCAGATGTATTATTTAAAGCCTAACATACATAACCTAACCTAATGACCGTATTTTCAACTTTGGTCGTTTAGTAATTGTATAATCATATGTTTGGTTATTTGGAGGCTTTGGTCATTTTAAAACGTCCAATCCTATGATTGAGCAAAATATTATTTCATTGGCCGTTTTCGGATTTAGCATCCAACATATATATATATATATATATTAAAAAGTTTTCATATGATAATATATTATCATCATCATCATCATCATAATCATAACCACGTCCTACTACCCTTTCGGGTTATACGCACTTACGCTATTGTGTAATGGTAGGGTGATTGTGAGATGAAATGGAGGGCCTACAGTTTAACGTGGGATCCGAACCAGGGTGGAGGCCTGGCATTCCACACATTCACAAGTTTATGATTAATACTTGTCTTGCTAGAGGTGAAGGAAAGGTTTGACAATCAGATTAATAATAGTTTTATTCGGCGCAAATTTTTCTAACCGCTTAGGCTACTAACATATTTACAAAAATTGAATTGGAAAGATGCAGGTAGAATTGATAGAAAGTTTACCAACATTTTCTTTTAGAGGATGAGAGATAATTTGGGAGTAAACATATTTTTAATACTTACGGTTGGTAACTGACCCCTAACTTTCCTTGAACATCACATTGTTGTAAGTCTTTGCCATTGTGATCACAGGCATGATTATTCTAATACACGTTTTCTTGAATACAGAATAATAATTTTTCAAGCCAAATGTGTTAGTTTGGGTAAATTTTTTTTAAAAATAATTTTACTAATTTTACAATTTGTTTAGATACTATCTTTTATGAGATATATTAATTAGATTTTTCTGAAAACAGTTTATTTTAAGAATATTATAATTTTCAAATAAAAACCACATTCGTTTGACGAAAATGGACACGCGAATTAAAACAATAAATAACTCTTCTAGTAAGGATAAACACTACCAAAATTGATTGAAAAAATAATCTGTCCTGAAAACGAGAGCACATCGTTAAAAAATGATGCAGTCCAGGATGTGGCGAATGAGAAATAATCACAAGTCAATAGTTTTTAACTGCCTGCAAATTGATTTCCACACCATTGGAAGAGGTTTTTTTTATTCCCTATTCTCTGTGAAATATTAGAGTTCAGTAATATTTTGTATGTATTTGTCACGGAAAATGATTTAACAGCCACTAATTACGTTTCGAAAATAGGCTAGAGACACATTCCATTGTGTATACATGCCAATAATGTTTGTGAAACAGGACAAAGGAGTTAAAGGCAAGGTTTTTTTTAAATATTACTGTTCACCGTACATACTTTCTTTATCTTTTATCTTAATAAAAATACATTTAATAGAAACTTAAAATTTTTGCAAACGAAATCGTATTAAATTGTTGAAGAAACACTTCACCTAAAGCATCAATGAAATTCCCTCTTACAGGAACATTATTAGCCAAAATGTTAAACAATATTTCAACTGTCAAAGGGGGATATATGTGTATATATATATAACCACCTGCAATACCTAAATGTTTGTATTGACTTACATAACTCGAATGAAAGCAAGTGCTATAATTGCTGGTTTATCATATGAAGAAACCACCTAGAGAGGTTGCAGTAGAGTGCTGACAATTCATAACAATGTGTAAACTAGTGAGGCCAAAAAGGTGCCGGTAATTTGTTATAGAAGACCACGTGGCGTCACAGTGCCATCTAAATCGCGGGCGGTCACTCTGTTCGATGCCTTATTGATACAGACATCTTCGAGTCATAGTACTGGTACTTGTAGGGCAACGTTGGAGCCAAGGGTCTCAGGATCGATGTCGGTTAAAGCACCGCGTAGTAATCAGTCAACTTGGTCAGTCTAAGTATTCACAAGTTAAGCCAGTAGTTCCACGAGTACGGGTGTCCATTTTTCTTATTCCTTATCTTAAGACCAACATCACATTTTTGTATCATCATTTAGTAACTAGTATTAAACAAAAACTCGCAAACCTACATATTATTTCGAACCCACAAAACTACCTCACATGAAACCTAGCCCCGCCCTAAAGGTATCCTGACAGAACGAGAGGGTAGGGTCACGACAGTAAATATTTTTTATAATAGCTCAAGAACAATTATTCTATGAAAGTTTATTTCATATAAGAGATTTTAATTTTTAGTAGTACTGCAACTTTACCAGGTAAATTATCTTGTATCTCAAACAGTTGTGGAGATCTAGTCAAAGTTGGAAATATATGATCATTTAAATTACTTCTAAGTTAATATTCATTGAAAAATTATAATAGCTATTTTATTTTTAATGTTAACCATTACTTGAATACAAATCTAGTCAAAATATTTCAAGCGAATTTTGTGAAAATCGATTTTTATTTTGCCCTTTAATAAGCTACCTTTAATTTTATGGTTTTTTAATTGATTGCAAAATAAATCATTGGAAACCAATATAAACCCTAGATAAAGAGTTTTAGCTCTAACTGTAAAAAAATTTAGGCTCTAGGCCAAATAAAGACACAGAGACGAACATACAGGAAAATTGAAAATAAAAACAAATTTTTAGATTTCAGGGAGACATGACAAGTCTACATTTATCTAAACCTTTAGTTGGATTCTTTTTACTATAACAATATTTCTCTCCGTCTTGTCAAAAGAAAGTAAAAACGAAAGGAAATACAATTTAAAATATAATCAAAATATATCAACGCATCAATCAAGGTTCATTATTTTGTGTGCTTATTTTACTAAGAATAAATATTTTTCTTAATGGGATATGAAATAAATGTTGATGAGCAACATTACCTATTATATAGTGGAAATATATTTCTGTAAAATTGACATAGTGCATTACTGATAGATACCCACAATTTGGGCGTGAAGAATAACTGTCAGACTCGCTAGCTCTGATTCTTTAGTGATGCAGTAATAAAGTTTTGAACCCCGTTTATGATGACTAAAGGAATTAAAACCAAATGTTCCTTTTTTTATTTCCGTTAAAATTTTTCTCACTTCTAATAAGAGTTTTCCTAATCCTTTTTAACACATTAATATAATTAAAAATAAGTTTCACCCGGATGGGTAGTAAAACAACGTGGGGAAAACCGCACTCATTGAAAGGGGTTGAACCGGAAAGTTTAGTGTTATCTAATGACGTTGCCCACTTGTGACGTCATGGCAAGTCAAGATAAGATTTCCCCTGTAAGTTTATTTAAGTTAGGTTAAATTTCAAAATATTATTTTTAAACACAAATCATAAATTCCATAATAATTCTAAAAAAAAAAAAAAATCTTTCACTCTTAATTTCTTTGTTTTTAGCACCGCATCTCACTAGCCATTCTGATTATTTGGTTATGATATACTAATCAAGATAATGGTTTTAGGAACTAAGAAGTCTATATTTAAAGGAAATATATCTAAATTTTCAAGGAGAGATGCTGTAATTTTTTTTTTGGAAAATCAGCATTAGTAAACCCTTTCGTCTGCAGTCTAATCTATTGAGAGAGAGCTCTAAGCCATGCAGCCTCCGAAGCGGGTAGTAATTTTTGTAATCTTGATTATTGATTAATTTTTTTTTTAATGGTTCACAACATAGACGATTGTAATTATTCACAAAAATGGCCATCATGAATCTTACTGTCACTATTTAGTCCATATAAGCGTATGTTTATTTATAACAATAAGTGATAGTGACCATATTTTAAAACACACTAGATATTTTTCAGCCACAGATAATAGAGTGAATGTACCCACTTCAGTGGCTGTATTGTCTAAGGTGCTAATATCACAGTGGAATAGACTGACGATAGTGGGGAGATCGAACTTTGAATCTTGGTAAGGTGTACTGAGGGAGTTTTTTTTTTCCTAAATGGTTTTCCATTTTTTATCTCCACGAAAATACGGTTACTTTTTTTTAAATACAGCTTTCTTCATTTCTTAAAACATTAGCTTAATTAGTATATAACCATTTAGCTTGAACGGCTAGTAAGACGCGGTGAATATATATATATATAAGCGGGAGTGAATAAGTGCCATCAGCAGCTGAAAAAGAGGACTAGCTGGGTGGATTACTCATTTTCTTCCTTCTATTTCCTACACTGGCGTCCAAGTGTGAAGACCACTCGGCCTACGTTGCAAGGTTTTTTTTAGATATGCTCATGCGTAAAAGTGTGTAGGTCTACGCACATAAATCTGCGTGTGGCTAACAGCCAGCAAGACTAATTTGATTTTGTGAGCGCNCCCCCCCCTTCCCTTTCAGCTCTTACGTGCTCAATTACATTGACGTCATTTATCTTAGTTTGCTTAATGCTGCAAGGAAAACTTTTCATGTTTATACGAGCTGAATATTTTGACAAAAGTAAAAATAAGAATGTAATAGTTTGATTAGATTTTTTTTTTTTTGCTTTTGGCATAACGCGTATACTTTTAAAAGGTTTTCCTGAGTTACTACCCGTTCGTACTATACTCACATGTACCAATTACGCTAAAATGCCAGATATTAGTAAGTTTGAATTTATAGGAAGTGTATTTGAATTTACGTGTAGGATGAGGGGAAAGCCATTTGAGGAAAACCATCCTCTTTACACCCGACAGGGATTCGAACACCGATCTCCTAGTCACCAGCAGTACAGTCTATTTTGAAAGCTTCACCTAATATTATAAAGTGAACTAAGCGGGCTCAATTTAGACCTAAGCTCTACTCCAACCAAAGAGTAATAATATTTAGTGTACCGATATCCGCTCAGCAAATAAATGGTACGTAGTTCCGCACGGACTTTCTCGCTCTATTGTTTAAAAATGGAGATATTTACTCAAAACTCGTAATATATGGGAAATTAAATAACATACATTAGTAAACCAAGGCATATATTTTATAATTTCATTTTTAAGGAACTAATGTCCTCATTTGTATGTCTAGACCGATAAAAAAAATATCAATTGGGTCCACAAAAGTCAACATTTCGTATTAAAATTTCGACTTCCGGTTAACATTTTCAACATTTTATTATATGTTGCACATCTTAATGTTATCGCATTGCTATTAAATTATTCATTTATACATTTTTATCAATTAAAACTGTAAATATTGACTATTGAGTTAAAAATGAAGATAGATGATTGTTTTTGCAAACATTTATCCTGTATGGTTTAAGGAAAAATAACAAACATTTTTAGAGACTTATTTATATTTAATTACTCTATGGCATTGGAGAATAATTGCGTTAAAACTCAAGTAGTATATCTTTACAACTAAAGCTCACAAAATTGTATTAATATATTTGCCAATGTATCAAAAACTGTTGGTTTTATAAAAAGATTGGTGATTTGATTAAGGTAAGATTTTATTTGATTTTATTAGACTGGTTAGGGCGATTCTATTTGTCATTCATTATATCATAAAATATTTCACTAAGAAGTTTTAACACGAGTATAATTATTTATAATCTCTAACTGGTGATTACATGAATTCAAAGCATTACGGTTCACCATCTTATAGGTAAAACAATAATGAATTGTGTTGAAATTAGTTTGATGAGTATAGAGGTCTACACAATGAAATATTTTCATGTTAAATTAAATAAACCACAATTTGTAATGTCTAGGTAGTTTACATGAGGTTTAATTAAGTGATTTTTAATTATATATAAATACTGTTCTTTTTTTTCCAGCAGGCAATTTTTTTTTATCAGTTTATATATACAATGTAGTTATTTGGAACAAATTTTCTCTAATCTATTTCTATATGAAAACTATACTACCGTTTCCAAATTGATCTTTTCAAATATTGTTTTGGAACCTATCCATTGCAGAGATAACACCAATAAGAAGAACATAATACAGACGCCTGGGGCAGAGGGGCAGATAATCCCAAATAATGACACACTTAGGTGAAGTGGACGCCGGCTTCTTTATCTGGTTTTTTTTAGAATGGGCTGAGACATTACTACTTTATATATTTTCTAAGATAATACACCTACCCCCCATCTATTTTAAATCCCCTGCAAAATATTAACGACCAAAAAATTCAAAAGTAATTAGTATTTTTTAATTATTTTAAAGGATTTATTTTTAACCTTTGAAAGACTTTTATTTACCAAAATATACTAATATGAAAATGTTTTATCTCTATCCAACAATGGTGACCTGGTGGTCTAGGGGTAAGGTGTCAGACTTCTGTGCTGGCGGCCGGGGTTCGATCCTCGGTCCCGGCAAAGATTTATCTGATTACCAAACTCTTCCTTCACCTCTGACAAGACATCTTGTGAATGTGAGGAGGAATGCCAGGCCTCCACCGTGGTTCGGATTCCACGTTAAACTGTAGGTCCTCAATGTTATCTCACAATCACCCTACCATTTACACATTAGCGTAAGTGCGTATAACCCGAACTGGTAGTAAGACGCGGTGCTAATAATAATAATAATAATAATAATAATAATAATAATAATCCAACAATTCACATTTATAACATAATTATATCAAGGATATTATATTACTACACTACGTCCTTGACTGACGAAGATAAAACATTGTACACATCAACCAGAGCAAGAAGGTGGAACTGAATATAATGCCAACTAATAAGGTTTCCACATGAGTCGACACACATACGTATTGTAGAATGTAATCCGACTTCAGACAGGATCTAATAATCACAGACAATGCTTTGCAGAACCAACGTACGAGCTAATCCGTACAGAAGACCTTTTCTACCCCCATCCTTCCCTCCCAATCCTTATCCTCTCCAGCTAAAAAGTAAAAGACAAGATAAAGCTTGGCGTCATGCCTGGAGGTAAATAATGTTTTTGTCTGTAGGCTCCTACGAAAGAGCACTTTAAGAACCCAGATTTACAAAAAGTGTAATATATTTACAAGGAATTGTAATTAAAATCGATCTTTGAGTCTTTAAGCTCATAAATATATCAAGTAATTGTAAATGATATTTCTGTGTGATAAAAGAAACCTTGATAGGTCATATTAGGTAATGTTCTAAGATAATAAAGTTTAAAATGAAAAATATACCATTTTTTTTCTATATTAAAGTGGGTATATAATTATTTGAAGTAATATATCATTTAAGGAATACTTATAAGAGGTATGGATACACAATAAAGGAAAAGTAGAAAATAGAGACACGATGGATGATTGTGGACCTTTGGTATGTTTATAAGTCAATAGTGGCCTGAAATGGTTGTCGACTCTTGATCTAGGAAATCAGTTACCAGCGTGGGGTACATGCCAGAGGTTTTGGGGGTATGCGAAAATATTTTAATAAAGGCGGAAAAAGCTACATATGCCAGAAGTTTAAGACAAATGTTCAGTAAAAAGTTGTGAAAATAACTCAACCATGTGGTGAGAAATTTCTTCTATATTTGACCTTAAGAAAATGATTTCAATTTCAAATATGAAACAGTTTCTATAATAATAATTATTAATTTATTGATTGATTAATTATATACACTGTCTATGGTTTTTTAAATGCCATTACTAGACTATTTATTTTCAATTGTCACAATTAGATCTTAAAAAACTACTATTAACCTATTATCTAAACATTTTGCTAATATAGAGAATACAATTTATGTAAATGAGTTATCAAGGGGTACGCCAGCGCATCAAGGTTGGGAAACGCTAATCTAAGGCATAACACTTGCAGAAAATGACAAAGATTGGTGTTAAAATCCCAGTTACGTGTACCGAGTGTTTTTTTTCTCTAAATGGTTAACCCTTATAGCACCACGTAACCACGGGTAAACTTCTCTAAACTAGTCCTTCCTCATAACTTAGACACTAGCGTAGTTATCACATAAGCTTGGACGGGTGCTAAGATGCACTAACAAAAAACAACATTAAATACATCTCTAATGTTTTTTGTTAAAATATTCACTCCTCCCCTTCTTAACTCTTTTATTACAAAACCCATTTGAGTTTTACGCCAATTATTAACGCACCACTTTAATTATTAATTAAGAACAATGGTCCATTTAGATAAAATCTGATCCAGAATTTCCTGAAGGGAGAGTATAAGATCATTTAAGGAAATTGGCCCTTTTAATTTGGCTTAGAAATGCAGGGCCATGGGAAAAACCCGTTATCTTCAAAATTTGTTTTATTGTTTTGCAAGGTTATTTTTGGAAATGGTTCGTTCAAGAATAGAAGCATGTTGATTAATTTATACTTTTTATATACACACGTCCTTTGCAATTTTAACATTTATAAAATTTTGATAGTTTTAACATTTTTCAATAGAAAACTGCCGGCATCATAACAAAAAATAAGGGAATGTAAAATATAATAAACATTAATACATTATCTTAGAAGAGGTGTTGAAGATATTACTGTAAAAATTTCACTCGTCTTCAAGAAAACTGGTATTTCCAAAAGCAAGACTTGTCTGGTAGCTAACGCCATCTACGTTTTCCATAATTCATCTGTTTTTGTTGGCGCGGAAGGATACTTTGGTCATTTGTGAAGCCACGCCACACAATACCCTTCACCCTCCCGACCACCATTACAACAAAATATGTTTTAGACTTCCATTCGACAAGGCCAGGGGCCCTAAATATCACCATAAATACTCCTTTCATTGACTTAAACAACGATCTTGTTGTAATTTGCAAAAAACAACCAACGTAAATGATATCACGGTTGTTTGATAATATATAAGTGAAGATCAAAATGGGATTAATTCAATTAGACCAGGATAGCTCTATATCAATTAAGCTATGAAAACAATAAATGACCAAATATATTCAAGAAAAATAAAAAGCTAGAAGAGCCTTTCTAAACTGTTACAAAAGCGTCTAAACATCTACAAACTTTACGAAAACATATACTCTTCCAAAGTAAAGTTATATCTTTATATTTTATACTTTTACTTTAAATATCACGAGAGTATTTAAACTTTACACGAAACGAAAGTACCTTCAAATACTACAATAAAAATTTATACTAAAAACATTACGTTAACTAACACGATAGTTTCACACCTCAAACCTAATGTAAACTCACGCGGGACTACTTGAATCGGCATCATTCAACTACTGAACAAAGTATAAAAATTGAGACCAAGATAAAGAAATTTTAGAAGTTTTCCACATTTCAAATATATATGCGAATAATAGCCAAATTTACGTTACACAAAATATTGAAATATATGTAAATAATTTTAAATGTATAACAACAAAAGGTAGGATAATATGGATAGTCAATATACCCAGATTATTAAGACAGATAATATTAATTTATTTCAATTAACATTTCGGTAAGTTAAAACAGCAAACATTGAGAATTTAATAACATATTTAAGAAACAAGCCTTTAAGTGGCAACACGAAACTGAAGTTACTTTTAATTTGAAAAAAGTATCAAATAATGCCCATCTATACTTATAAAATAACATGTCCTGACTGACTGACTGATTCATCATCGCCGAGAGCAAACTATCAAGGCTACAAGCATGAAATTCGGACTGTATATTCATTTTGTTATGTAGGCACCCACTAAGAAAGGATTTTAGAAAATTCCACCCCAAAGGGGTCAAAATAGGGGATGATAATATGTATGATAATATGTATGAAAGTCCGTCATTTTGAAAGTTACATAAACAAAATTTTGTATTTCGGTTATTGACGTAAAACAAATAAATACGTGTTTCAGGAATTTTGGAAATTTTATTTAATAAGGGATGAAAAAGGGGGTGAAAGTTTGTATCGGACTTGCATTATTTTTGATCTGAAGTCAAGTTATGGTCATCAACGTAACGTAATATTTTAAATTAATCTGTAAATACATTTGTATATAATCAACTTCCACGCGAGCAAAGCCGCGGGCAACAGCTATCTAGTACTTAATAAACAAATATCAGCCTATCTAGACTATAGCAAAATTAAATTAGATAGTTTTAAGTTCCATAATTAAAACTTTTAAGAAGAACAAAAAATATTTACAGAGTATTATAACTTTCCTTCAAAGAGTCCAGCTTTTTGCAAGTCATCTCCTAACGATATAAAATAATAAACGCAGTCCGTCCATTATGGCGTCGAGTTCAAAATTACATTATAAATAAATATTAAAGAGGTCCATCCTCGATGGTGCCGAGTTCAAAAGTCAGCTTACATCTTCCACACGTTCATAATATATAGTTAACTTACTGTGTAGTTATGATAGGGGGAATAGTTCAAACTAAGTCGGTGACGTAACATTTTGGGAGGGTCACGCTGTTTTTCTTACGTAGGCCATCTTGCTTGTTGGTCGCTGATGCGTCATCCCGCTCCGTATGGACAATACTCGGGTTTGTTGTCAAAAATCTTTTTAACTGCTTGGCTGCTGACGTCAGAGATCAGGTGATGGTTGCACAAACCATCCGAAAGAGGGCAGCCATGTCCACGTGCACTCTTCGTCAGCTATGTAGAAAATCGCCCATCAGATATGTCTAAACCGGGCTGGTCGGAACATCAAGTGCTGATACATCAAGGCAAGGTTACCCCCTTTCCTCGAATTAGGACGTTTTGAAGTCATCCAGGCTACTAGGATGTGCAAGCCAGCTTATCCAGAGAGTACGTATATGAACCGTTTACACCGTACAAAATTGATAGTGAATTATATTGAATAATATTGTTTGTATATTGCTTGAAGTACATGGAACTACAATAGTGAAGAATACTATTGTAGGCGATTTGAATAAATGTTGACGTTTATTGGAGTGGGTAGTATGAATCGGATAATAGTCTATGCAGCATCGGGTTGGGTGGGGCTTCGATTGTAAAATACAACCCTTGTATTGTTACACAAACCTCTGATATCCCCGTCATTGTCAGTCTAATCTACTACGAGAGTAGCGCGTTAGACCACGTGCCACCAAAGTGGGTCCCCCACAACTTTTATATTACTACCCATCCATGTAAGGAGGGTAAACTTTAAGGGAAATGTACCTGTATTTGCATGAAGGTAAATAATAAAATTCATTTATTTAAATATACTCTAATTACATCAATTTTAGATTTGTATCCCGTTATCCACGTAACTGGCAAATCAAATTGGATGTACCTGACAGCCCTCGTGATCCCATAAGTGGATTTATTCTTTATAAACAAACCGGTTTTGAAATTTCGTTTAGTTAAAATACTACTTTTTAACATAAATGATACTCGCGTAAGTGGAAGCCTTGTCTAAGGCGCTACTCTATGAGTAGATTAAATTTCTAATTATGAAATTCAGTCTAGTTAACTAAGGATGATTAAAAATCATTCTATTTATCCTCCAGTAAAATATGGATATACTTCTTCTTAAAATAATCTTCCTCATCACTAAAACCAGACCACAAGCATAGTTAGTATATTAGCGTACAAGCCGAACGGTTAGAAAGTAAAAAAAATGGTTTGATACAACTTAGCTTGAAAGGTATCTTTTCTACCTATTTATCTAATAGGTTGGGTTTTTTTTCTCGCCATGGTTAAGAAACATCTCTTATATGAGTTCTTCCTTAATAGTTGTATATTATTGAGCGGATAATTGTATCTTTAGTATGATTAAACTGAAGTTGTTCCATAATATATGTGATTATATGATCAGTTGGTTCATAGATGGTTAAAATATACCCGAATGATAATATTTGTGAATTAAATAGTGAGCTATTAAAAATTATTAGTCATAACTATAGCTTAATTTAAATAGCAAATTAGTTATTTAAAACTGATCGCTGGACATTGGAATCAAACCCTGGACCTATGGTTTGTCAACAATTCTGTTATAACTTGGATATTTAGGAGTCATTCCGTGCCCTTTGTAGTTTTTCATCCATATACTAAGGCAGAGCCTGTGATGGACGTGTATAGATTGTCAGATACATATGTGTGATCAAGTAAGATCGTGAGCTAACAAATAACCTAGTCACTTGCTATACAATGTATCATTTTTCAATTTAAATAGTATGATATTTAACTTCGGCTATAGCTGTACCTTGCAAGGCCAGAGTCAAATATTATAAATAAAATATAAATGGCTTTATTAATTTCATGGTTCAAATTATATCAATATCGATATATAAGTACAAATTAGCAGGCTGTGTAACCGTAAAAAAACACTTCAGAGAGCTTTTAGGTGTATTTAAATATATATAAATTTGCCTTACCTTCAGAAATCAAGGAGTTAAGTTACAATAAATCATCTTAGAGAGCTTCTAGATATGTTTGAATATACATAACTTTTCCTTGCATTCGGCAGTTAGGGAGTTATGTTACTATAAGAACACTTTAGAGTGCTTCTAGTGGTGTGTATATATATATATATACAATTTCCTATCTCCGGCAGCTAGAGAAATATTTTGCCATAAAAAAAACTTAAGAAATCTTCTAGAACTGTGTATCCCTTATAATTTGTTCTAGCCTCCAGCTATTTTGGGATGTGCCCACCAAACCCCTACTGAAATTATTGGCTGGCTACGGCCTTGGTACCTTGAAACTATAATACTAGGCTATTTAATCCATCTTGATATGCACATTCATACAATTGTCATTGTACTGTTGGTAAAATAAAACCCCACCGAATCAAAGATGGCTGCGTTATCCTATTGTTCATGACGATTAATTGATCAATCATATGTAGCTGACGATTTACACTCGTCCATCACAGACTCTTCCTCAAAATACGAGTGAAGAATGACCCTATACACGTGGTGACTAGTGTATAGCTCTGTGGTGAGAGCATTAGCGTGCTAAGTTAAATATCCCGTGTTCAATTCCCGTGTCCAGATGTCACTTTTAAATTTAATGAATAGGATAATGGTTTATTACCCACTTTGGTGGTTACATAGTAGTAGGCACTACTCTTTCAGCAGACTAGACACCTGATGATGAGATCAAGGTTCGAATCTCGGTTGGTTGTACTTAGGGCTGTTTTTACAAAATGGTTTTCTACTCTCCTTCTATGAAAATACGGGTTCACTTCCTTTAAATGTAGCCTTAGTTATTTCTAAAACCATTAGCGTATTTAGTACACAAGTGAATAACCTGAACTTGTAGTAATATTCAAAATACTGCTGTTAGATAAAATTCTTCTCGTTGTTGAGAGCTACAGATGGTACACTTCCCCTTAAGGAGTTGTGTTGTAGTTGAATATCCCTAGGGAAAGGAAAGGCTGTAAACCACTCTTATAAGTCTCTCCTCATTCTCTCCTCCTGCCATATTGCGTGTTGGCTTGTCGCCTATATCCCTAGGGGCAAATCACATCTGCTCTGTCTCGAAAATACCGTGTATTACACTTTGAGAGACAATAAAATATCATCTGGTGACAAAGCGGTTTCAAAGAGACACCATAACAGAGCAAAAGTAGCTGCTGTAAAATACTTGGAAGGACTTATCCTTTCACTGGTGGTTTAATTTAAAAGAATGTCAGCTCCGCAGCTTCGAAACCACTAAACTCTATTATATTAGAATGTTCAGTTGTGACCTTTACACAGCTTTAGTTCTCATTAGAAATTGAATTCAGTTACTTCATAACCACTTAAACAATCTTCAATTAGCTTTGGATTTTGTGTTTTGACTTTCACCTTTCTCTGTTTCTGATCAGAATGGTAAATTTGTGGTCTAAAAACAGTATTTATAAAACAGGCATACCAGTACACTAAGAAACTAAAGTGCGCTATAATTTTTTATAAGAGTCAATGCATAAGGAGCCTTACGACTTAGCAAAATGGTGGTACTAGGACACAAATGAGACCTTATATGCCACTCATGAATACGTGGGCTAGGGTTCTGTTCTCGGACCAAGCCTGGCTAAGGTTCAGTACCGATAAAGATGACTGGAAGCTTTTAACCTCCCTCGTCCCCCCGGGCCTTTACAGTTTGGGGACGGCCTGTCTTGAGACAGCTATTGGTGTACGGGTAAAGTAGCGGCCTCTTTATCTCCGAGAAAAGAGACGGTCTTCTGCCCCTCTCCACATTTCATTCCAACCCCCCACCCACTGTCACCTATCTCACCTAACCTACTCACCACTAAACTAGACTTCACTTTTCTGTCAAAATTTTTCACTTGACTTGTCAGTCGTATCTATTATTAGCTCGCTGGAGAACTTAATAGTAATGTGGGTGAACGATTTTTGTGAATAATTATGTGCCATCAAACTTGAAGTATGTCAAAGAAAAATTTGATATTTTTTAAACAAAAGATAAATTCGACAGATATAAACTTATCATCAGTCAACACTAATGTAATAATTAAGCCTCAATTATTTAGAGAAAACCCAGAGTGGAAATATCCAAACAAAGATTTTTGATCGTATTCCTCGTAAATTTCAAAATATTTGGTGCATTACAGTCCAGTCCTGAAAAATTTAAAAAGTTAAATAGGTTAAGTCTGAACCTAGCATCTTCTTAATCCTAGTTCGGTACCTCAACAGCTTGATCCATAGACGTTGTTGAGAGAATTTTATTTAGTAAAGGGCGAATTAAAAATTAAAAAAATAATGAAACTAAAATGTTTCTTATTTACCGAATAAATGTGTTGCTTGTATCTGATTCATTCTTAATATAACCAAAAGAATAATGTAATATTTTAATAAAGATATTTAAAATTTTTTTTTATAAAATATAATACATTTTTATGAAGAACTTAATAACTAAAAAACTATTAGATATGTATAAAAAAATAATTAAAAATCTATTAGACCTGGTTTCAAAATTTCCTAATTTCTTAGAGCCACATTATGAGGACACGATATTAACCATTAGGCCACCGATGATCTTAAATATTTTTATGGAAACTAGACAATGTCATTTTTGAGAAATAAAATTGTATAATACAATTTTACTTTCAAATAAATCTAAAAAAATATTCATAAACGTAAATAACTGAATCCCAATTTGATATAAAGATTCTCTCTCTCTTTATATATATATGTATATATATATGTGTATATATATGTGTGTATATATATGTGTATATATATATATGTATATATATATATGTATATATATATGTATATATATATGTATATATATATGTATATATATATATGTATATATATATATATGTATATATATAAAGAAAGAGATAATCTAATAATAATTAATAAATGGCATTATATAATTGGATATTGAATATTTTTATCAAATTGTCTTATTTGACATAATTATACATTAAATATTTAAAAATATATCAAATTACATTAATAACGAGAGAATAATTGATATATATATATATATATTTGAAAACCGTAAATATCCTAAAATATTTTTAACAAATTGTTTTATTTGACATAATTATACATTAAATAATTAAAAATATATCATATTATATTAATAACGAGAGAATAATTGATTCTAAATTATATAATGCCATTTATTATTATTTTTCTTAAAGTTTAATAAAGTCGTCTATGCACAGAGCCTTATTGTTTAGGAATGGGATAGATAACTCATCACCAAAATATCAGAGACTAGCCCCCTTCCCCGTAAAAACATATTGTAAATAATCTTGTAAAACAAAGCTTTAAATCATCCACTATGTCAATATGAAAACAAAATATTTTTTTTACTTATTTTTGTTGAAAATACAGTTTTACCATCACTGTATAGCCCCCTCCCTCTTTTTATCCTCCCTCCTATTTCCATCTCATTCCTCTTTCCTCATGCCCTCTTCACCAACCCCACTTTCCCTTCAACAACTTTTTTTTCCAACGACTATATAATATATTATAGACATTTTTATGAGGAATAAATTAAATTTTCAAAATAAAATTTAGCCTAGGTAAAGGCTGGTATTTAGCTTTATATTGGTGAAAGAATTTTTTAAATAGGTCCAGTAGTTTTGAGTCTACCAATTACAAAAAAAAATCGAATCTTTCCTCTTTATAATATTAAGTATAAATTATGTATATTGCACTCACGCCGCTAGGTCTTATTAAAAGTCAAGTTTTAATAAAATAGGTCAATTAAACGAATAATAATAATTATTCTCTTTGCTAATCTAAATTAAGAACCTTAAACGTATATCCTCCTTAAAGTAAAACTATATAAATAAATATGAAAAGTTAAAAATTTAAAATATTTAAATTCAGACTTAACAAATTAGATTATTGCGCTGATAGCTACCTTAAAAATAATCTATTATAAATACAATCCACCTAAGCTAAAGTAATAAATTAAAAATGTATTATTGACTCACGACATTGAAGCGCTATCAATCTTTTGAACATCCCACCCAGAATTGTAAATTTTTAAAAAGATGAGATTGTACATGTTAACCTAACCTAGGGGGCCACCTTTCCCAATCCGGCCACATACCTGTATATCACGTTTTCTAGAATATACCTTTTTTTTCTAAAATATGCCAAACGTGCCACTTTGTATAAAATGTGCCTCTTTTCTAAAATGTGTCTCAAAGGTTAAAATGTGTGAATTAATTTAACTACAATGTACTTCTTTATCTAAAAAGGGTGACCTGGTGGTCTAGGGGTAAGGTGTCAGACTTCTGTGCTGGCGGCCGGGGTTCAATCCTCGGTCCCGGCACAGATTTATCTGATTTCCAAACCCTTCCTTCACCTCTGGCAAGACATCTTTTGAATGTGGAGAATGCCAGGCCTCCACCGTGGTTCGGATTTCACGTTAAACTGTAGCTCCTTAATTTCATTTCACAATCACCCTACCATTACACATTAGCGTAAGTGCATATAACCCGAACGGGTAGTAATACGCGGTGCTAATGATAATAATAATTTATCTAAAATGTATATTTCTGTCTAAAAGTGCCACTATATCTACATGTGCGTATTTGACTACAATGTTTTATTTTTGTTTACAATGTGTGTTATGGATATACTATTAATTATTTTGACTACAATTTCTATAAATAGCTATAATTTACCTCTTTGGCTACCATTTGCCTGTTTGGTTAAAACTTGCCTCTATTTTTACATTTTTTATGAGTCTATTTTGTTATGATGTGCTAATTTATCTACAACGTGTCTCTTTACCTAAAATAATTGTCAAGCTTATAATCCGAATGTATAATAAGACGCAATTTTAATATATAACAAGTGTCCGTGGCTATAATACACCTTAATAAATACTTATTGTATATTTGGATTAAATGTGCCCTCAATAGATACATTTTTCTATTGCCACAATGTACTTAATTGGATATTATACTCGTATTTGTGGTTGGTTACAATGTTCTATATATATATATATATAACATATATGTGTTTATATTGTTCTTCAATATTACATATGTATATATTTATATGTATAAATATAGCTACAATGTGATTCATTGGATATTGTATTTATTTTTGGAAAAAATTTCTATTTTTGATTTACAAAGAGTCATATTCTCATTATTTCACACCGTTGTTCATTATGATATTCCTAATATGTAATTATTATTTTTTAACATCGGAGCATTATTCGATTCCATTTTCAGGATCAACTAACATCATCATTATAAAAAGTGACAGCCAATATGCCTCCAATATTATCATCCAAATGAGTATTGGGGCTACATAGAAATAGGTTTTTAATTTAAAACAAAATATTTTGCAACCAGCACATTATGTTTGTCTTAACACTCTGGTTTGTAATGGTAAATTTGTAATTAAAGCCAAGTTTTGCATTAATTTTGCTTAAAATCATAACTGGTGGTATATATATTTCTCTCAGAATTACGTAAATGCTAATATTACTATAAGAGTTTATTTAATTGTATTAAAACTATGAGTTTATTTGTGCACCACAATAATTGTTTGGGCTATCAACATATTTAGATCAATGGTATATTGAAGAGTTAAGTATAATTTATAAGAAACTCCCCCCATTTGTGTGAACTGGAGTTAAATGATACTTTTTTTTTTGTCTAAAATTGTGTTTAACTTGGCCACGATTTGAAATTTAACCTTATACAGAATCAACAAAACATATTAGTCAATCCTGACGTTTAATCAGCATGCTCACCGAAACGATTTTCAACACTCATTTTTATCCGCTCAATATATTAATACCAATAAGGGCCTAAACATTTGTTTATTTTACCACAGTGTCTTTTTACCCGTTAGCTTTAAACTCATATGTATTAGTAACGCTTTTGTGTTAGGAATTAGTCTAGCTCAAATTTAGTAGAATTGTAACCAAATGTTCTTGGAGAAAGCGGGGAAAATCATTTAGGAATAAACACCTTCACTACACATGGCCAGTATTTTAGGCCTGGCGTTCTATTCACCAGCTAGCCTGACTAGACTATACTGGTGGCTTTGTCCACGCGACATACTGCTGCATGTCACAGAACCGTCGACCTTAAAGCTACTGAGGAGGAATATTGATTTTTTCTTTGCATTCCCAATTTATGTCACCTATAATTGTCTAAAATTAACCAAAGTCTATTTTATTACTTGTTTAAGTCCTTTATATATTTTTTAATATAGACCATCGTCAATTAAGATGTTTTAAGATTTTTTATAAAATCTACAGCCCATTGACCCTACCTGAAGAACCCTCAATCTTCTTTTTATAATATAAGGATCTTTTATCTTAATAGTGTTTACACATTGGATACCCGTCAGTAGGCCTAAAGTCATTTTGCATAAAGTGTATGCCAAATGACTTTTGCCAACTGACTTTTGGCCTACTGTCGTATCCCCCATACATTAACTTACTAGCTTATATGACTCAATTACATGAATATGATATGATATAGTGGATGCGTGTCATAGACTTGCAGACTTTGTCAATCAAAATCGATAAAGTATGACGTAAACATAAACAATAGTATTCTCTATTGTTTCACATCAGCATTTCCACACGTGCATTAGGTCATGTTTTTATATAAAATAACATGTCCTGACTGACTGACTGATTCATCATCGCCGAGCGCAAACTATCAAGGCTACAAGAATGAAATTCTGACTGTATATTCATTTTGTTATTTAGGCACCCACTAAGAAAGGATTTTAGAAAATTCCACCCCAAAGGGGTCAAAATAGGGGATGATAATATGTATGATAATATGTATGAAAGTCCGTCATTTTGAAAGTTACATAAACAAAATTTTGTATTTCGGTTATTGACGTAAAACAAATAAATACGTGTTTCAGGAATTTTGGAAATTTTATTTAATAAGGGATGAAAAAGGGGGTGAAAGTTTGTATCGGACTTGCATTATTTTTGATCTGAGGTCAAGTTATGGTCATCAACGTAACGTAATATTTTAAATTAATCTGTAAATACATATGTATATTTTCGTATTTGTATATAATCAACTTCCACGCGAGCAAAGCCGCGGGCAACAACTATCTAGTGTTTTTATAAGAAAGGTTGTTTCGGCAACTAGCAAAACACCGTGTGTTGACATACGCATTAAATCAGGGAAAGACACCCATTGTAATTGACAGTGCGTTGCAGAATGGTTTCTGAGAATGTGGGAGGGGAACGGGGGTGACAAGAACACCAGTTTTTAAAAGGATACTTCAAAGTGATTTACATACTAAGCTATCGAGGTACAGTATCCTGTGAGAAGAATATCATTCAGCTCTAGCCCCTGTTCAGTACGCAGGAGAAACCCTCTTGAAAGTCTGAGATATATCACAACCGCGCATAGTCGAGCAGCCTTCTGCTCTACACTAGTCAAGGTTATAACAACAAAGATAGATCAGGGCATATAAATTCTGAGTCGAGACACTGATAGACTGAATAAACCACTTTTTTTTAAAAAAATCGTTTAACTTGATCTAAAAACCTATATAATTTTTATACACTTTTATATTAACTAACTCACTTTGCTCTTTGTAGGCTCCACCCCCAAACACCCAGTGGTTATAAACTAATTTAGTTCCAGCATTGTTTTGAAAATTGATTTATTTTTACCTTTTTATTAATCTAGCTGTCCCATAAGTGTGTCAGAAAATTAAATAACGTGTGAAAAATGTGTAAAATATATTTATAATTAAAAAATCTAGTTCTGGTGCAATCCTATTTTAGCCTTAGCGTTTAGCCACAAGAGACCTTCAAAGAAAGGTCGGTACCGACTTTAAAGTTGCTCCACCATTTTGAAATTTTTTCGGGGGCTAATTTTTGTCAAACCTTTTGAAACTTTCCCGTCGGTTACAGGCTAGAAGCTAGAAGTTTGGCAAAATTCGAGTTTCTAGCTCTTCTGGAAGTAAGTAAACATTAATGTAATTGAGTGAGTGAGTCAGCCATGTGGCTTTATTTTATATTTATAAATAAGATCAGAACTAGCCACACAATTATTGGCCGCTGACTACCCATCCCACTGAGCTATGCTGACAAGTAGGCGCATGGGATGGGGAAGTAGCGACAATGTGGTTATATCTGTAACCTATTTATTATACACAATTTATTATTTCTCACACAAATTATACAAATGTTAAATATAAAATTAATAAACCCTAAGTTAGAGAATTTGGCTATTCAAGTGAAAATATGTACAATTGGAAGTTATAGACCTCAAAAGCTAGCGGATATTGAGGTTCGATCCTATTTGGGCTTACAGAGGGTGGTTTTCTCTAAATTATTTTTTACTTTCTCTTTCCCCATGAAAATGTGGGCACACTTTCATTAAATTAAACCTTCCTAATCCATAATAATTTAAAATAATTAGTATATCCGCATATACACCTAACGGCTACTAAGATGTGGCGATAAAAAAATATGAACGTACTAAAAACACCCTAATCTGCTGGAACGTGTACTAATCGTCAAGTTCATCTAGTTGAGGGTGTTTTATAACTCTAGATGGTTTTGAGCCCTCCCAACACGCGATTGTTGGCACATTTATTTTAAAATCGTGTTTTAGCTATCGGATGATTAAATATGGTTGGACTGTATGAATATAGTAAGACATAAAAATATTTTTAAAAATGTATTGCTTATCTACTTATGTTCTGACATTGATTATGTTATCTACTGGGCCTAACATTGGTGTCCACATAGTCTAAGTTGTCACATTTGAAATAGATTGGATGGTCGATGATGGGAAGATCTATAATAGATACTCGAGTTGGTTGAACTGGGAGTGTTTCATATTAAATGTTTTTTCCCTAATCACACTTAAGGTAAATGTAGTTTAATACCATCTAAATTCTACATTGCTGCCTTATTACTTTAAATACGCAAGTATTCCGAACATATGGTCAACCATGACTAAAAATATAATCTTTCTTTATTTTTTAGAATCATGTCTTGCTACCCATGCAGGTTATAAACCTAAGTAGAAATTATTCTTATTAATAAGGGATTATTAAGGTTGAAATTAAAGGAAGCGTATGCACCTTCATCTTCTTGTAAGGGGAGTGGAAAAACAAATCTTAGTACACCCCACCAGGGTTCTAGCAACGATCTCTTAATCAGCAGTGGTATATTTTATTGTGAGAATTATGTCTTAGTCCAGGCGAACACAAACTAGGGTAAATGTACGGTCAGACTGGGAGAGTGTGCGAGTGACTAAAAATAAACTAGAATACATTGGTTGTAGTGAGAGGTGAACAGATTGGAGCATGCGCGCTTGAGAGATAGAACTGGTTCTATTTTAGCAGCGCTCGGTCGCTCGAGCCGGAACAGTCTAGTTTACAGGCGCTGGGCAGTATTATTGTATGTTGGTTCATTGAATTCTAGGAAAACTTCTCAATTTGAAAATATATTGAACTTTATTATTATTATTATTATTATTATTATTATTATTGATAGGCTCAGCACACTTTATATTAACGGCATAATTTAATTGGTAAGCTCATAAATGTTTATATATATAGAACCGAAATGTTAATACTTTATTTTATAATAAAAGTAGGTTATTACAAATAAGAATCACCACTCTTACTTTTTTACTTTCTTCCCATAGCTTGGAGAGAAAGTATTATGACCGTAAACAAAAGCTGAACTTGAGATTTTAACAAATGTTGACTCCCTTAAACCAAAAATGTTGATTTTGAAATGCCGTTTGTGTGTTTATCAGTATTTTGGGCTAGAGTCGAGAATATCTTACCAAAACTTGGTATCTGGCTATGGCCATCCTTTTCCACATGTTTACTGGAAGAAGCTAATAAATATTTAATATATATATATATATATATGTAAGATAATGTATTTAAACATACTTAAATTTACACATTGGACAATGTATGAGGAAACCATAAATAAAACTTTTATTCAAATTATATTGTTTCATATTAATGAGATGTAATATTAGTTATAATTTCAAAATACTTACCTTGTGATACCTAGGTGAATTTAATTATAAAGTAATAATAATACTAATAATAATAATAAAAAAGGCCCTTTAAAATAAGATTGTATTTAAATAAATATTGAATTTTTGTATGAAATAAAGATTCATCAGATAATATTAATAAAAAGCTTAGACTTTTTTCACTCAAAGAAATAATTTGTCATATGGTAAAATTAAATAAAAATTAGTATAACTAAAATTCGACTTGTTAAATATATTTTAACATATATATTTAAGATTGATATAATCTTAATAAAATGAGGGATATTATTAGGTATTGGAATAATTAAATAATTAAAATGGTATATTTCTGAAAAAAAAAATCAATTAATATATTATTTCTAAGGTATTTTCTTTTTTCTTTTTATGACTTGAAGTAGTTTTTGGACACCGATGGTTAATTTTAGATTGGATAGAGCTATAATAGCAATATGGAACAACCTCAACCTTTGAAAAAAAATCTTCCGTTTATTCTCGGCAATTAAAAAGAAATTTGAATTTTTCCTAGGAAAAATATTTGATATATTTTACCATTAACACTCAAAGAGACTAATTGGCCATTGCTTTAACAAAAATTGATGTTTTAAGTCACTTTAGGAAATTTTTCATTTTATTCTTGAATATTGAAAATCACAATCTTATTTTTGCATCTGTGTTAAAAAGACGCCAAAATATATAATCCTTGCTAACAACAGAAAAATGTTTAATTTCACTTCTTTCTGGGACAGTACAAACAAATTTATAAATTGAATATGAAATGTATATTAAAGGGAAGAATACAAATTCCAATTTTGGCTACATAAAACATCTGATAAACTGAAAGGGAAAATGTATGAAATAATAAAAGAAAGAAAATAGGCATATAAAATAGTAGAAACTGAATGTGAAAGCAAAATCTTCTTTTAAAAGTTAACTGTCATCTTTAAAACTCCCGTCGTATGTATTTCACAAAAAAAAAATCTCTTTATTTCGTTTTTCACCCATTTCTGAGATCTCATTGCTTTGACGTAAACTTCTAGTTTTCTTATTGACATAAGAATAACTCTAAAAATCGTGGTAGTGATGAAATGTTATCGTGCAATAAAAATCCGTTGACTTCGGCTGTGTTTGATCCCACAAACCTTGGATATAGAGTCGAGCACATTAACCAAATACCACCAAGTACACGGTTGTGATAGGGGTAAAAATAGTACAGTTAAAATAAATCTACCTCATTTACTTGGAGGTAAAGTTGGAAATGATTAAATGATTCACGCTCAGTGTTGAGTTTGATGGTGATTTTATGCCTATATTTTTAACAATCACAACTCTTTGCAATGTCTTAATTTAATAATGAATAGCTGTTTCCTTGTTTTGGTAGTCGATCCATCTAATGCATTGGTTCTTAATGTCACGTGACCCTTTGAGATTATGACAAAGATCATGGACCCCCTCTGCAAAATGCACTGATACAAAATTTTACACTATTTGTACTTGTTTAAGAGTAAAATGATTACATTGACATCAAAATGATAAAAACAACCTATACAACAAAATTATGTCTCTCACTTTACATATTCATACAGTAATAAAGAGTCATTTTTTATTAAAATAAACTTATATAAATCAAAATGAACTGCTAAAAATTGAAGTAAAATTCTGTTCAAAAGTAAAATTCAATAAGAGAGCTGATGTTTAATTTGAATAGGAACCTAAAGTTGTGGAGTTGTATTTGTCAGTGTAGCGCTTGACCTCCAATTTATTTAAGATTTTGTGATGATGGCAGAAAATGCTAAAAACCTTGTCTCACAAAGATACGGAATCAGGAGAATCGGATTGGAGAAAGAAACACCAGAAATCTACAAAACTCTTTGGGTTAAATTATTGGTGAAAATTTTCCTTTGTCTTTAAATCAATGAGGACATCTTTGGCTAGGTACGGTATGTAAAATTGATTCTGCTTATATATATATAACGAAAGGATTTAAAATTAACGATTCAACTTGAAGATTTACTGAAAAGAAAAAAACCTTCGAATTATGAAGTTTTGCAATGTTACTGGGTGTCTACAGATATTTGACTTTTGAGAACTTGACAAGGCTTTATCAATCTCTATTCAAGCATGGGGAAACACTTCCTCAAGTTTTGAAAAGTCTTCAAGTATTGGAAAGTTCACATACTTACCACCTCCAATATACTCCTACAGAGTTGAAACTTAACCAAAAATGCTCGTAGTTTTTCGGAAGCATCCATAAAAGGTACATCAGTGTCATGAATTGAAAGTTTTAATTAATCCTTGTTGCCAAAAATTTCTTAAATATAAGCCAAACGATTAATTAACTCCAATTTGTCAAATTGTTTTGATATTAGGCTTTCCTTTTCTCTAAAATATTACTAAACTTAAACCCAAATTTCATTCTAAACCTTCAATACTTGTGATTTGTAGGGCCAGAGCTATTTTATCAGATCCATTGAAGCCCATTCATGGACACCTCAAAGGACTGTTGGATCCCAGTTCAGAGCCCCTGGATTAATGTGTGATTCTCACAAAAGTTTGGGCTGCCATTAGAAAGGGGAATGTAGGTAAGGAACTTGAATCTGAGGCAGGTGTACTAGGGGTATTAGATCCCCCAAAATTGTGTATAATTCACCCTCCATGTGAATGAGGATATGTACCCATAGATATAATCTTCTTCATCCCAATCCCATTATTATAAATAAAAACAAAGTACCTGGTGATATAAATTTCGCAGAAATATAGAATTTTTAATATTTCATAATATTTTACATCATCAATTTCCCACTTCCTATCGAAGTAAATACAGTTATACTTCATATACAATTATAATTTCATTATTCCTGATCCATAAGTGTAGTATGGTGTGAACCAGAATAAATGTTAGAAAATAATCGTAGATTCTTTTTAAACAAGTATAGTTTTAGCTGGTACAAAATCTCTAAAAACCAGATATAAGTAAACCCTCGTTGAATATCCTTTACAAAGAAAAAATATACATACTTACGTATTATATTGTAAACTAGCCCCCTTCCCTGTAAAAATATATTGTAAAGAATCCTGTAAAACAAAGCTTCAAATCATCCATCATGTCAATATAAAAACAACTTTTTTCCTTTTTAAAAAAAAAATACAGTCCTACCATCACCGTATAGCCCCCTCCCTCTTTTTATCCTCCCTCCTATTTTCATCTCATTCCTCTTTCCTCACCCCTACCCCCCAGCCGCTTCAGCAAACCCACTTTCCCTTTAACTTTTTTTTTTCCAACGACTATATTATATACTATCGACATTTTTATTAGGAATAAATTAAATTTTCAAAATAGAATATAGCCTATGTTACTTGCTGAAAATGTAGCTTTATATTGGTGAGATAATTTTTAAAATCAGTACAGTAGTTTTTGAGTTCATCCATTACAAACAAAAAATCAAATATTTACTCTTTATATAATAGTATAGATATGTATACGGACACAATTATTGGACAGTATTTTTTAAGTTTGGGGTCATGTAAAACAAGGAGGGTTGAAAATGTTGGCGATTACAATAATTTTTCTTAATGAGAAAGAAAAAATCTCTGAACAAGATAATTAAAATATCAACTAGCTTCATTGGCCAAATTGTCTTAGGCATCATTCTCGCAACCAAATAGACTGTCGATGATTGGATTATAAGAGTTTGATTCCTGGTCAGGAAAGCTAAGGGTTAATCTACCTTTAATTTGTTTCCACATTCTCTCCATGCAAATGCTGGTAGACCCATATTACTTCCTCATCTCTATAATCCGTAAATATGAGCGTAATTAGTAAGACACCTGTAACCCGTACGTGTAGTAATACGTGGAAATTATTTAACTTTAAATATATTAAAAGTAATTTATATTTGTTTATTATGATCTGTTTACATCCTGTAGTAAATTCCACTTCAACAAAAAAAAATCTAGAAAATCAAATAAGCATCAAATATGACGTTATTGCGTTGGATCAAGAACATAAAATATATTAAAACATCCCTTCTGACGTGTATTCATATAAGACTGTATCTAAATTGTTTTGGGGAAATTACATTTTTACCCTTCGAATGACAACAGAGCTATATACACCCTTGAGTATATTTTATGTCACACACTCACAGTAACAAAAAAAAGTTGACGCCTATCTTCTATTTCTTTATATAAGATTCCTTCCATCAACTCTAATGTAAAATATGACCTATTTCACGTTTTTTTTCCCCTATTTTTTTATCCAGAGAATTTTCAAGTGTTCATAGGTCTGAGGCTAAGCCCTGGCAAATCAAGAAGATATTGACCAGCTTGTAGCCAAGCCATAACCCCCCCTCCCCCCACTTCCAACCCACCAACCTTTATTTTTTTTTCTTTCTTCTTTACTTATCTGGACCAAAGTATCCCTGGCCTCTCCGATTTCCTTTCATCCTCACTATAGAGGCAAAAAAACCAAAAAAACAAGTGGGGACCCCACTAGGGTTCAAGTACAAGCAGATAAGGGACTTACGGGGGTTTTCCGGTTCTTTGTCTTTGAGTGTTATCCTTCAAGTTGATGAAGGAGAAGCGAAATACACAACCAAATAAAAGTTAGGAAGAGAAGAAGAATAAAAAAAACTGTAAAACAAAGTAAAATTGGAAGAGAAGAAATAAGCCGGAAAATGGGAAAACACAATTGGAATAAACAAAATATTGACTAATCTAATATTTGAGTAAATACATATTTATTTACATTTGATGGATGTGAAAGGATGATTATATGGAGTAAATGAAAAAAAGGAACCAATAAAAAGGGAAGTTATAATTTGGAGGTGAGGATAAGGAATGGTAAAAAAAGAGCGTTCTGAAATTTATAAATGTTAAATAGGTTGATTTAGTAGTATAGTAAAGAGGAAAACATAATTTATTTTATAATATAAGCCCATTAAAGTGAACTAATAACACCGTTTCTACTTTTTCAAATATATTAGTAAAAAGTGTTTAAATTAATTCAGTGTTTGACCTCAATATTATGATTAACATTGCATTCTAGAATTTTTATACAACCTTATTTGATCTTTAGTCTTCCATGAAGACATGTTACTGTGTTATATGTTACATCAAATAAAGGTATTATTTATAATGACGGTGATTTGTTTAAAATAGATAATAATAATTTAAATTTCACAAACTTTCCAGCAATATGTATATTAAACAAATCATCGTCATCATAAATATGAACTGAAGATGGTGTAACATGTAACACCGAAACATTTCTTCATAGAAGACTAAAGATAAAATAAGGAGAAGGGAATAAAAGAATAGAAAAGAAGATTTAATTTGATAATTTATTACTCCTTACCAAATAAATATGAACATTATTTCAAAAAATTAGCTGTCTTTCTGTATGTCTTGTGGTCTCTTCATAATGGTAGAACATAAAAGAATTAATGGTTGCTGTTAAAAACTTGATATATAGATGTTATATGGCCAAACATTAAAGTTATTCAAGATTTGATTTTGGAGATTAAGTTCAGGGCAGCTTTAATGATAAATTTTTTTTAAATAAAAAATAAAAATGGCTCTTAAGATATTTAAAAACAAGGAAATTTTGGGAGGGCTTGACATGACTAATAGGAATGTATATTTATTTGTTTTTTCTAAATACAAGTTATTTGTGGGTAGTTACTTCATTATAGTTTTTTGAAAATTTAATTTAAAAAAGTGTTTTAAAAAAGAATATTTTATATCAAAATAATGATGTGTTTTTTTTCTCACAAATCGTTTTTCTTTTCACCACATCTTACCAACCGTTTGGATTGTTCACATATGAACTAACTTTTCTAATGTGTTAGGGGTGATAAAGGTTGGGTATACTTCCACTCACATATAAATTCATATAGAGAAAGAGCGCAAAACTATTTATCAAAAATTAAACCTTGATAGGGTTTTAACCACGATCTCCCCATCATCGTTAGATTGATCTATTAAGAGAATTACTTTATTAAAGATTGGCCACTGAAGTAGGTAAAAGTTAGTAAAAGAATTGCCTATTTTTACTTGTCAAAAACTATCAAATAAATAATATACAATAGTGAATTAAATTTTTTTAAATATTGAAATTAAATCTATATTCTTTATAATTACAGATGTACCAGAGAACACGTAGAATAAACATAAAAAATACAATCTTGGGACTATAGGCATATATTAATTATTTATATTTAAATAATAATAATTTATAATATTTTCTTAAATATTTAGTTGTCAAATATTTGGTTTTTAAATATTTTAATTTTTAACATTTGTTGAAAATATTTATTTTTCATTTTAAAGCAAATCAATATATTTTAATCATAGTTCGTATCGTGCATTTTACCCTAAATGACCAAAAGTAATCGGTCCGATTACTGGCATTTTAAAAACTATTAATTTTTAATTTTATTTCTCTATCATCGAATCTCACCATTTGTTAAATCTACGCGCATATTTAAAAAATCACATTGAGTTGACCCTTAGAAGATTCAACCGGGACTCGGAAGGCAATTTTTCCATCAGAATCATCCCATTTCAACATGTGAGTGACCACCTGGCCACT
>CABFVZ010001751.1:46638-79674 GCA_902151445.1 Timema monikensis | reverse complement strand
AAAAATATAAGTAAAATTTTTTTTTTTATTATATTGACATGATGGATGATTTGAAGCTTTGTTTTACAGGATTCTTTACAATATTTTTTTACGGGGAAGGGGTCTAGTATTGAAATATTTTTGAACACAACATTTCACTATTTGTTCGGGGTAGACTAATATTTACTAATTATCCTAGTGGGTTAAAGATGATAAAAACTGAAATTAGATAAAGTGTACTTATATTTTCATGGTATTAGAGTGGGAAAATTTTTAGGAAAACCACCCTCAGTACACCCAACCGTAATTCAAACCCCAATCTTATCATTGTTTATCGAATTTTTAAGCAAAACTCTGCTGATGATGGCAAGATTGGAGTTCGATTTCAGCTTGATTGTACTAAAGTTAATTTTTCTCTAGTTTATAATTTTCACTCTCCTTCATCTAGATAATTATACAATCCCTAAAAACTTTACTTTAATCATCTCTAAAATATTGAAGTTATTAATAACGGGTAGTATGAATCTGTGCTTTAATTTAAAAAAAATGTAATTCCTCTTATTCTTGCATGCACCACATCAACTACCCATTCAGTGCATTAAATACAAATGATTTAGGAATAAGAAAGTAAATTTATAAATTTATTTTTCTTTGATTGTAGGAAGGGTAGGGAAATAATTCAGGACATCTGACTGGGATTAAAACAAAGAACTCTCGTCATTTTCAAACCAGACAAGACGAGATGGGCGCTTACTCCACATGATAAAGTGTGTTGTTTCAAGGTTTTCCCTTTCCACTTCATTTTGTTTACTATTATTATTATTATTATCACCGCGTCTTACTACCCGTTTGGGTTATACTCACTTACGCTAATGTGTAATGGTAGGGTGATTGTGAGATAAAATGGGGGACCTACAGTTTAACGTGGGATCCGAACCACGGTTGGAGGCCTGGCATTCCCCACATTCACAAGTTGTAATTAATACACGTCTTGTCAGAGGTGAAGGAAGGGTTTGGTAATCAGATAAATCTCTGCCGGGACGGAGAATTTAACCCCGGACCCCCCCTCCGAAGTCCGACACCTTACCCCCATAACACCAGGTCACCTTTTAATTGATGGTGTAGATGTTAATTTTTGAATCTACATCATAATAACGTGAGTAAAGGTCTCATGTGGCCTTGATTATCGGTAACAGAGAGGTCGTTATTACATATTATTTAACAACGTAAAAGTTCACCTTGTTAAGATACCAGCCCCTGTTTATTAGACAAGCACGCTTGACAGAAGCGTCATGCGGAGTGTATATCCCGTAAATGGTTGGCGATCACACAAGACGTCAACTGGCAAGATATAGACTACTATAGAGACGATACGATGGGTAACTGATATCTATCTAAATCTAACAGATATAATTTCATGTATCCATTAGCCAATATATACGATTTTTTTAATCGGAAGTCACATTTGACCGGGAAGGAATTGCTGTCCAGTTTTGGTTACCTTAATTGTAGACAATTAGCCGCTCTGTTTGCACAAAACATTGCCGAGGTACACCAATGGAGGTTGTCTACATGTCGTACCCACAAAGAGATGTACTAATGATAGTTTTAATGATGTTGTGGACTCAGAGTGATTCTTAACCTAACTTAATCCTAATTAGCCAAACTCTGGGAACCAATGGGAGTATTCCCCTAAAGTTAAAGATACCCAAGGTACCAGCCCGCAATCTAACCCGGGACCTATAGACTCGTATCCAGGTGCACTAATCAACTAATAATGGGGGCTGGTTATATGATCTGTAGAACTGTTTTATTTTAAGCTAATGTCACTTTTGGTGGTCAAAACATTAACAACAGTCTTTTTAATATTATATATCCTATATAGTTTAAGGGATTTTACATTTCTGAAACACTAATTAATAACATAACCGTTTGGATATTCAATTTTTTGTTGAATTGAAGTCTGTGGCTTACTTAATATGGCTGTACAAATGATGGTTTCAAAAAGACTGCGTTCACTTCATAAATAAAAATGGCGAACCGGAAAAAAAATAGGTGTGTTCATTACTTCATACACACCATGTTCATTTTGTTGATGCGCATGTTTTTACAAAATAAAATGGATTCATCTCGAAAATAAATTATGTGTTTCTCTTTAATTTAATTAAAAAATGTATCTAAATATTTTGGTGTCCAGTTAAAAGAAGATCAATAAATATACAGTAATCTATAATGAAGTTTTATTAGAAATGTTTACTAATATTCTCTATTTATAATCTATTATCAGCAAGAAAATAATAGTAACAATAACTCTGCCTGGGGTGTTATCTAGGGGAATTGAGTATCTTGGCAGCGTCACTGGTGATCTCAAACCGAGATGAAAGTGAATTATTCCTGTGTGAGGTTAACTTCCTGCCCCTGATAAAAATCTAAAATAGCTCAAAGACTCAAGGACTTTCCTCGTAACTGGACTAATAAGGCTGTAACAACCCTAGCTTGAAAAAACGTAAAAAGAGTTTGAAAATTTCATACGCATTTAAGGATCGAAGTTTAAAACGAAAGGCCTCCAGGGATAAAAATACCTAGAAGATCGGAGCAAAAATGGAATAGTGGCCTTCAGAACCCTTGAAATGGAACAGGCCAAAGGCCCTATAAAGAAGAAATAATTAAATGATAATATTGGTTAACATTAGTGAATTTAATCCAAAGTTTTGAATACAAAATCTTTTGCTAGTTGCCAGCTACCATCACTCCCCCACTTTATGTACCCTTGTAGTCCCTGTCCAGGGGACATGTCTTGATGGAAGGAACATTGTTTGGAATGTATAGCACGCCTAATGCAGAGGACAGGATGATTGGGCGTCGAATTCTGGTCTGGTGTACTGAAGGATGGTTTTTCATAAATTGTTTCCCACTCTATCTCCACGCAAATGGGGAAACCCTTCCTTCCAATTCACTCTTCATCTTCCTTCACTCACTATCATAGTTAGTATATAAGTATATAACTTGAACAGATATTATTTAGATTAAAATTGTGGCTAACGATTTCCGCACGTCCAATACAGACTTTGCCTTAAATATGGGTGAAGAATGTCCTTGAGTACGGGACTATTCTTGGATAGCTCAGAGGTTAGAGCATTGATGTACTAAGACAAAGATCCTTGTTTCGATTCCCGTGTCCATATGTCATTTTTCTATTTAAAGAATATGATATTTAAAGGCGGCTGAAACTTCAATTAAAAGGTATAATAGCTTTGAAATTTAATCCATCTGAATAGACAGTTATAACAAAAAAAATCCTTTAAATTATCTCCTGAATCCATATTAATTATTACAGTAAGCTATTTAGAATAATAAAAAAACAGAGGTGAAATATTTTAAGCACCGAACATAAAAAGTAAAAACTCACAAAATATTTGCTTAAAGTTTTTAATATTCACTCTCTGAACCTAATGTTTATACTAACATACAACATATAAATTAACTATTATTATTATTATTATTATTATTAACACTATCTTATTACCCTTTCGAGTTATACGCACTTATGCTAATGTGTAATGGTAGTGTAATTATGAGATGAAATGGAGGATCCACAGTTTAACGTGGGATACGAACCACGGTGGAGGCCTGGTATTCCACATATTCAAAATGTGTGATTAATACACATATTGTCAGAGGTGAAGGAAGGGTTTGGTAATCAGA
Organism: Timema monikensis; assembly: GCA_902151445.1. Classification (NCBI taxonomy): domain Eukaryota; kingdom Metazoa; phylum Arthropoda; class Insecta; order Phasmatodea; family Timematidae; genus Timema; species Timema monikensis. The sequence continues at coordinate 75,990 of CABFVZ010001751.1, read as the reverse complement.
TACATCTGTGCCGGGACCAAGGATTGAACCCTGGACCCCTAGAACAGAGGTCAGACAACTTACCCCTAGACCGCCAGGTCACCCTAATAATTAATTTAGATCTATAAAAAACACACAACTGAACCAGCCCCTGGACGTTAATTTATCACTTTGAAAGTGAAAACCCACATTATCCAAATGATTAATTTTTTCCAGGGCTGAAATCAAATCTTGAATTCTTACATCACTTGAAAGACCTGTTACTGACAGATAAGTTAATTATGAACAATGTATTTTGTATGTTGGTATTTTAAAAATATAACTAGCTCTTTTATATTGATAAAATATAAAATAAGATTTTATTTTCATACTAAACTTTCCTAACCGTATTTGTATCATTAATATTTTAATATTAAATTGCAAACTTATCTCAAATAAATAAACGTTTTATTTGTTATATAATATTGTATTCCAGTAATTTTACTCTGTAAAATTTAAGCTATTCATTTAATTACAAAGGGAAATTACGAACTGAAATAGTCGCAATATTTAACATTGAGTTGAAAAAATGCAGTCTTAAAAGTTAATTTTAAACAGGATATCAAACACTAAAACAGATCAAGATTAACACTGGAAATATTTGTTTCCGTTACTCTTTAGCTCTTTCAAGGTTAGATGGAAATTAAATGTTTAAAGCCCCTGAAGATAAAAAGGCGATAGTGCTCTAAGGACCATGTACGTACTGTGGTGTGTGATTATAAAGTAGTTACTTTTTTTATTACCAGTTTTAGTTAGTATGGATACCGTTATAAAGAACAAGTTATTCGTGGCTTTTTTAGTATACTTCCTTTCTCTTTTTGAATCAGACCTATGTTTGCATCTCAAGAAAATGGGAAAATTAAAGAAGGGGAATGAAAAAGAATTGTGACAAAGCAGTGAATTTTAAACACATATTTATTCAATGTGAAATGAAGTGTTGTATGGTACAATGAAGTCCTGAGGAAATATTCACCTTTAATGTTTGGTAATGGCTGAATTGTTTGAAATAAATATATTATTTTCTCTAAAACAATCTTGGTAAGTGTTTCCTTTAAGTTTAGATGGCAGTGGAAGTGCACTAGAAACATAGTTTTTGAAGTTTTTATAAATAAAAATAATATTAGGAGCAAATAAATAAATTTTTGTTCCATTATATAAATTTGGCATAATTTTTCTATTCATAGTAATATCAACCGTTTCTGAATATTGGTCTGGCACATAGTGGCATCTGAAAAACCCATTTGAATGGTACAGAGAAAAACGGGGGAGAAAGAAACAAAACACATTTTCCAGCACAATGATTTTTATATCTTAAATCTCATAAAGAACTCATAAAATCCTTTTTTTAATTAATTTATATTGAATGAAGACCCCTTTCAACCCTAATTTAGACTGCATTATAATGGTATTGTTTAACAGATGGTAGCATTAAATCAATTTGAGCTAAAAATGGAGGTTTTCTCTTCCCCCTTTTTTATTCATTTTTAATCAAAGAGAAAATCACTTGGTTATGGTCCATGACTACTATTAAAGAGGTGTTGAGATAAATATGAATATAAATTACACTACAGTAATATTTTATTACCCACTTCGTTGGTCGCGTGGTTTAACACGCTACTCTCGCGTGACTGGGAGATAGAGGTTCAAATCTCGGTTGGGTGAGCTTAAAGTTGTTTTTACAAAATTGTTCTATTCTATATTTCCAAGTAAATGTGAGTGCAATTCCTCTAAATATAATTACTTGTCCCTAAAACCATTAGTTTAATTATTACATAAGTGTATAGCTCAAACGGCTAGTAAGACGTGGTGATAAAAAAATATTATATATATATTTATAATATTTTGTTTATTATAGAATTTTTAAATCCTGAGATTAACCTTCATCCCAACTTAAATCGTTTATATTACATAAATTTAAAGCTATATTTTAATAGTAGATTACTTAAATTTAAAGCTATATTTAATACATTTCATAACAGAAGAAAATATTTCTATCCAGATTGTTGCCTTTAAATCTGTTAAAATATTACCCATATTGGTGGACAGTGGACACACGTACTAAACGTCAAGCGCACCTAATATTGCTTGTTGGGCGTCGAGTAGAAAGTCCCAGCCGGGTGTAAAAGTGTTTCGTAAATTTTATCCTACCCTCGCTTTCTCCACGCTAATGTTGCTAATACACCTTTTAAAATCACCATTTTTTTATTCTCTACCTCATTGATGCGAAATCCCAAATCACTCCAGAAACAAATGCATTTTCTTCACGCTCCCTAGCAAATCCTCTTTGACCTAAACGCATTTAGCTACATTAATAGAGTTGGGGTAAAAAAACAGAGTTTGGAAGAAATGTACTAACATTTTGCTTAGGTTAAGAGTGGAAAAAATCTATGACAAATACCCTTCCAGTAATTACACTCACTGACATTCGAAACACAACCACTCTTAAACCAGAAAATCAACTCATATGATCTTGTCATTTAACAACGTTCTATACAGTGAGGGTGGAAAAATGTCAACCTAGCATTAAAAATAATGAATCTATTTGATATTCTACACTTGAACTACTTTCCTAATCAGAAAGTTATTTTCTAATTATTCAAGCTTAGATTTATTAATAGTATTTTATATTTTAATTTTAAACTCCATATAGTAATAGTGATGTGATTGGGGACACTATAAGTTTCTTTATTTAAGGAGCTTAACTTGGCTTTCTATCTTTTGGCAATTAATTTTATTTTCAATTAGTCTCTTAAAATGGAGGCAAAGTAATTTAATGGTATATTAACCCGATGAAATTGAATTCTACATTTAGAGTAGTCTAAGTGACTGTGTAATCCTTGTGAAATCCTCCAATCTAATTCTATACTCGTTGTCGACAACAGCTTCATCAACAGGGATTGTGGGTGGAGCGTTAGCGGAAAGAGGGGGGGGGTATTACTCCCCCCACCCCTCTAAACCAAAACATACCCACAAGCTAACGCACTCATTTAAGTAGTTTGTGGATGTTAGCCCCTCTAAAGCAAATAGATCCTTTTGGTCGTTTGTTAATGGCCATATGCCCACTACTCTAAATCTAATTAAGGACATGTTAAACATTCCTGATACTCTAAAATAATGGCAATTCTATCTTTGGATGAGTAATCTTCTTTATAAATAATGTCGTCTGTATAATCTTGGCTTGATCACTAGGTCTACTTAATTATTTGACCTTTGGTCTTTTATTCAAATCCATAAGATAGTAGAGCTTTTTATTTCTTTAACGTATTTTAGAGATATGTACAAACTTTAATGACCAATTAATAAAATATTTAGAAACACAAAGCCCTTGGCCCTGTCAAGTGCAAATCTAAAACCTAATTTATGGGATGGTGGGTGGGAGGGTAAAGTCGTGGCGTAGCTTCACAACCAACCAAAGTATCCTTCCGCGTCAACAAGAACCACTGGATCACAGAAAACGTAGATACCGCTAGCTACCAGACAGTCTTGCAGACAAATCACACGTTTGGAAATATCAGTTTTCTCGAGAACGAGTGAAATGTTAATGTTAATATTTTCAACACCCCTTTTAAGATAATGCATCGATGTTTATTAATTGTTAAATTTTCTTATATATTGGAATAATATTAATGTTATCGATATTTTATTACTCTTAAAACCATAGATGAGGTGTGTATATAAAAGTATAACTTAATCAACATGCTCCTATTCTTGAACAAACTGTTTTCGAAAATAAAATTTCAAAGGAATAAAAATTCTTGAAGATAACCATTTGAAAAGGGCGAATCACCTTATAGAGTTTAAAAATTAAAACAATTATAAATAAATTAATATGTCATTAATAAACTTTAATTGGTGGCCTTACATAGTTAGTTTCAACTTTATTTTTCTAATATCTTTATGAACTTTTTATATTTATTAAATTGTTTTTAGGTTAATGATCGGGACAGTTCCATGTTTATCTACGACTTAATTTAAATATAGGAAAATGAAAGAGATCTATGATAGGAAATTCACCATCATTATCAAGGAGAAAGGATGAAAAATAAACATAGTAATAAGTAATATGATAAATACAACAATATTTCACTTGGACTTAATTCAAAGATTAATCTCTCGTTTGTAAGAGAGAGATTCAGTTTATGTTGAGCTTGATGCCTTAAACATCATGACCCCCTTGAGGGTGTCAGTTTTTTAAAGTTATTAGAGTGAGATATTATATTTTGAGGTAGATTCATCCTTCACCCATAGCAACTAAATCATTAAAATAGGGGCTGTATTGATATAACTTATTTTGACAGCACATAGTTATAGTTATTATTATTATTATTATTATTATTATTATTAGCACCGCGTCTTACTACCCATTCGGGTTATACGCACTTACGCTAATGTGTAATGTGTAATGGTAGGGTGATTGTGAGATGAAATGAAGGACCTACAGTTTAACGTGGAATCCGAACCACGGTGGTGACCTGGCATTCCCATAGTTATAGTTAAATAATACTTTATCCCTAAAATTAAATTCTGATCTTCAAATTGGTTAAAATTGCATTATAATTATATATTTATCATTATATTTTACTACTCATTTATGAGTGACCTATCGTTCTAGATTTAAGGTGTCAGACATCTGTGCTGGCGGTCTGGGCCTCAATCCTCGGTTACATCACATAGTTATCTGATGGTTATAAGACGTTTAAGTGATAAATAATAGTATTTTTTTCCCATCAGAACCAGAACAAGTTTTATAAGGTGAAGGAAGTGTAGACAGTTGTCAGGCTCACTTTATCTGGTTTTCTAGTGAAATCTTGATAAGAGTTAATATGTCAACATGAGTATGAGGAGTTCTATCCTAAATTGTATCCGGTCTACCCCCAATTCAAATCCACTTTCAGTTCCTCTATAATTTTCATTAATAATCCTAAACCATTAGTTGAACTATACGGAGAGCCATTACGGGTAGTAAGAAGAAGCACAAATTAAAATAAAACAAATTTAACAAATTATTGTTATTCCTAATTAATAATGGCATTATGAATAAAAATGAGTAGGGGTTTATAAATTTTACCCAGATGATGAGAGCATATTTATTCTTAAAAATCCTTACACAAACAGTGTTTGAAACATAAGTTAAATTAATACTTTTAATTTAGGTGTAGGTTTTTTAAAGTTAAATCATATGATATAATTATTTTTGTTAAATTAATTTATCAAAATAAAGTAATTAAATTTGCTGTGCCATGTTTCGAAAGTTAAGGAAATAGTATAGTTTTGGAGTGTTCAACAATTATTGATTCATATTCTGGTATAAACATTTAAGACATTAATCTACCACCAAAGTGAGATTGCTAGCACATATCATCTAAGAAATACTGACATTCAGGCAAGTTATAGCAAAACCACGATAATAATTTAAATAATCAGGACTGTCAAAGTCTTTGATTATAAAGACCACATTTAATATTAAGAATACTATTGTCAGTTATTGCCAATTGTAGATTTTTTTGTTGTTGTCTAAATCTGAGATCTCTTTAGTGTTTGGTTTCATTTCATGTGAGAAAACAACTATTATTATACTTATAAAACCAAAAGGTGTACACATTTTTTTTTCTATAATTCAAGATTTCTGATAATTGATCCATTAGAAAGAAAAAGTACAGATTTCACCCGCACCAACCTCACATGCCACCATTATTTAATTTGCTATCACAAAATAAAATGTTGTTTTTTCTCAATGTTTATAAAAAGAATACTTTCATGATGTTTCATCATAAGGACTATGGTCCGAACAAAATCATGGATATGACCTCACAAGACCCATGAAACATAATTTTAACATTCTTGCTTAAAATTGTCTTACAGTCAAAAATCCTACCATACAAATCTGTTTCCTAAATCCTGAATAAAAAAAATAGTAGCTAAAGCTTCCTGCATGAAACCTTGATTTATAAAAAATGAAAATAAAGCAACTACAATAAAAATAACTCCTTTCTAAATTTCGTTCTTTCAAACCACTTCACTCGATGCCCCCACCTCCTTTTCCCTCTNTCCTCAGACCCCCTACGGATGTAATTGTGGGTATTACATCCCTTCTCTTTCACATGTAGGGCTAGACTTTTCCTTTCTTGATCACATTCGTTATGGTCTACTTCTTGAAACACTTCCCAGACCAGGAAACTTTAGCAACAAGAAATAGCTCTCATATATTAAAACAAAGAGGGTAAGGGGGGCAATGGGAGTGAAAGAAAATAGAAATAAACAAGAGGGTAAAAAAGAAAGTTGTAACTTAAAGTGAAAGTGAGAATAGAGTGAATAAGAGAATGAAAAAAAAGAAGTGGTATGTCTTAAATACAGACACTCCATATTCCACCCTCTTGTGCCGACTCGTGTTTTTATAACGAAACACGAGATACTTATAAAAAATATTGCTCACCATAGGACATAAAAATATTATCTCTTGGTTTTTGTTAAAATAAATTACTTGAAGAAATATTATAAGCTAAAACCAACCGATCCTTTTAATAATAAAAGTGTTTAATCAGTAATGTGTTTTCAACCATTTTATGTTGCGTATATTTATACATTTTTTCACTTGATATGCAATTAAAATAAAAGTTTACCACATTCATAAAGTAATAATGAGGTTGATTAAAAAAGTAAATTTCCCTTTATATAAAGCTGAATGTAGATATGTCCCGAAATAAAAACCCATTTCAAAATTAGCTGGAAAAATGAAACTTGGCATGAAGATAGTGATTGCCTCGTATAGCTAGAACAATCTAAAAACAATCAATTTCAAAATAAGATAAATATACTTTTCAGATAAGGTAGAAAATTATAATTTGTCAAAAACGTAAAGGGGCCACTACAAATCACAAATCTCTTAAAACCTCTAATTTTTAGATGGTACTTAAGGATAAATATGGGAAGAGGAGAAGTAAAACATAAAAATTACTAATTGTCGTAGAAAGTCTAGAAGGGTGTAAAATTTAAATTTGCCTATCAGAAAATAGAACTAATCCAGATAACTATAAAACAAAACAAAATCTAATAGAAAATTTGTAAAATGGTGTAATAGGGAGGGGAGAATTTCTAAAATTAATACAAACAGCTACTTCTTTGTATGAGACTAAACTGAAATTGACCAAGAAGTCTTAGGGACTAAATAGGTCTGCACGATAAACATTAAAATCCGAAAATTTTTAAATTTCAAAATTGAAACTCCATAAGATAAGGGGAGTGGAGGAGGGGTGGTATATAAGTGATAAATTTGGAGTGGGCGGAAAATTAATTTTGTCAGTAATGTAAAATTTAGTGCTATATATCCTCTCTTTATAAGTGGGGGGTTTTTGAGATGGGGAAGCATAGAAATTTCCAATACTAAGACCGAATACTACTTATCAGTGTGGTACAGGAGTGAAATATTTCAGGCAGGTGCAATAAAGTTTTTAACATTCTTAAATTCTAAAAATAAAAAATCCCAGAAAATGGAAAGACATCCTTTCAAAGTTTTCAAAAATATAAAACTTTTCTTTGTCAAGTTTTTACATCCATTACTGTTTCCAGCCTGGGGCATCTTTTCATTCAAGCCATGTTTTTCCACTCGCTTTGATCTTTGGAGGTTCCGCCCCCAAACCCACAAGGAGTTTTCTTTGCAAGTGGCTTTAAGCTAATGCAATTCCAGGGCCGTTTTTTGAAAGGTCTTACCGTTTAGCCATAAGAGACCTCCAAAGAAAGTTCCACACCAAATTTAAGGTTGCTCCAACTTTTTTTTTTTTTTTAGGGTGGGGGCTAAAAATTAGATTTTTATCTTTTTGGAATTTTTCCGTCGGTTACAGGCTAGGAGCTATAAGTTTGCCAAATTTCAAGTTTCTAGCTAATCTAGAAGGAGGTAAACATTATTGTCAGTGAGTGAGTCAGCCATATGACTTGATAGCAGTATAAGAACTAGAACTACCGGATTACTAGGGCTGTCATAGCTTCATATTCCTTTTAATCTAACTTATTTTTAGGCCAGGCACAACTTCCAGTTCCCAGCCATTAAATATTTCCTATGAAAGGGTAAAACCTTATTTAAACAATGATACATTTTTCAGTGATGCTGGGAATCTAGCATGGGAATTTTATCTTAGTAGAAAAACATGCTACTAACTGAGCTAATCTGCCGTATTCCTTTTTAAAAATGTTTATTCAATGTTAAGGTCAATTCACAAATAACCAAAATAATTTTAAAATTTAATTTGTGCTAAAAAGATTGGCTAATTGTAAATTTCCAAAAACAAATTTATCAACCTCTTATCACTTACAACCACCCTTTGTTATGTTAAGAATAAAGAAGGGAAAGTAAATTTGGAATCTTAAGGTAAAGAAGAAAGCTTATTGCTAGTTATCATTTATCTTAAAAAAATGTATTTTATGAAACTATAAAAATTTTAATAAATTTCTTTGAATGCTTTAGCTAGAGCTCCTTTTGATCAAAATTAATTTCAAAAATCTGCAATTATGTTTAAAAAATGTTTTGAGAATGAGTTAAATGTCTCGTATTTTTCTATTAAATAAACTAAACCTGCAGAACTTTTAAGGAGGCTGGGCCCTGTTGGAATCATTTAACTTTATTTTGGCGTGAGACATATTTTTAAACAACGCGTTGTATAAGAAAAATATTACGATATAATACGATAGAGCTGAATGACTGCTTGGAAATTTCTCACTTTAACTTATGCCTTCCACACTTTCCCCCAACCCCAAATCCTGATGTTTGAAAAGAATGGTTGACGTTCTCCAGTAAAAAAGATGTAGATTAACACTCAACAATATGTTTTGGTGGCCACATGGTCCCAGGTGTCATTACCACATTATACTAGATTGCTAAAAAGGTGGAAATTGAGTTTTGAATTCTTGTCAGTTTTTTTTACAAAATGGTTTTCCCCTCTCCCCTCATGTAAAGTGGCTGTACTTTCTCTAAATTTAATCTTCCTCATCCCTACTCCATCAGATTAGTTATCAAAAGTGTGTACAAACTGAGAAGGAAGTAAGCAACGGTGATAAAAAATAACACAACACGAAATGTCTTAAACTACTCTGTTCATGTCGGTCACCTGGCGGTCTAGGAGTCCTGGGCTCAATCCTCGGTCCCGGCACATATTTATCTGAATACCAAACCCTTCTTTCACCTCTTACAAGACGTGTATTAATCACAACTTGTCATTGTGTGGAATGTCAGGCCTCCCCCGTGGTTCAGATTCGACGTTAAAATGTAGGTCCTCCATTTCATCTCACAATCACCCTACCATTACACATTGGCGTAAGTGCGTATAATCCGAACGGGTAGTAAGACGCGGGGCTATTAATAATAATACTCTGTTCATCATCACAAACCTTGTTATTTGGACCAGCCAGAAAATTGACTGGCAATTATTATTCTTCTGAAAATGACTTACCATATAGCAACAAAAAACATAGTAAAAATATCAAAACTATTTTTTACTTTGAAACAATAATTTTAACCTTCTTTCAAGCTATAATATTTCCATTAAATGCATTTCACTCGCCTCCCATGAATAATAATATCAAAAGAACGGGTTTCTTAGTGCTTCAAAGATATTGATCTATATCGTAGAAGGTCAGCTTTAATCACTCCCAGGTGGCAGAGTGTGGAGATTCAGGAATCGGCTGAAATGCCCATTGTAGCTGCACCGGGATTCCATGCAATGCAAAACTCCGTGGTGGCATAAATGCAAATTAACCATAATGCCAACAGGATGACGCTTACTCTGGTAGAAGATTTAATTTGTAACATGGAAACTATTATGTTTGTATATAGTATAAAATTGATTTTAGAGGTGAAAAGGGGGTAGAGAAGGAGGGGTGTAAACCAAGACTTGTTAGAGCGTTGATTATTATACATAGCAAATGTGTGGGGTTGTGGTCAGCGCTACGCAATACTTAGAGAGAGAGAGAGAGAGAGAGAGAGAGAGAGAGAGGGGGGGGATTGGCAAAAAATGGGCCACGATGAGCAATCAATGTGAGTTTTAAATAAAACATTCTCTGTTAATATCTCTGCGCAATATTTTTTTAGCCCCTTAATTATACTAGAACCATCCACCCCTTTCATTCATTCCATTTAAAATAAAAACTCTTACAAAAACTCTCTTTTTCCAACGAAATGAAATGAGTTAACAAAATGTAGCTGATTCAACTGACCCGAATTCAAAATTCAAGGAGCTAGCTGATGGTTTATATATTGTGTATTTTTTTTTTATTCTCAAATGATTTTAGAGAGATACAGTGGAGGAAAAAAGAGAAATAAATAATAGTAATATGAAGTAAATTATTACGGAGGAGTGAATTTCCCTTTTCAGCATTTCCGCGGTCAAAGAACCACTGAATATTCACTACTCATGTATTATTAAATTTAAACTTTGATATGCGTTTAGCAGCGTAACAAAAAAACCCATTTGTAATGATTAATATTTAAATGGTATTTTAAGAGTGTGTGTAGATATTACTTTATTAATTTTCTTTACATGGGTTTATTAAAATGGTTGGTACTTAATCTGTAAGTAAAAAAAATCATATCTACGATGGAAATTATGTTTAAAAGCTACCGTAATTTATATTTTTGTTTCATATATTTAGTAGTCTTAATTTCAACACCAAGTATATGAACACCTTAATCTAATAGTTATTGCTGGTGGAAGATATATGTGGATAGGGATGGTTCGCCAAAATTAACTTGGACTTAAGATGGTAAAAAATTATCTCTTATATACCTGTAAGAGATTTGGGCACTCGAATTGCAAAATAAAATATACCTATAAGCAAGAACCTAAGTAGTCACTAATCTCTACCACTAAATTGCAGAGGAAAATAAAGTAAATCTTAATCCTCTTTGTTTAGTTAAAGGCAGGCTTAGGGCATTTAACTTCAATTTAACTTCAGTTATACGTTTAGATTGGTATTCCATCTCTCTCTTTAATCCGAGGGTGTAATTTATAGGCTTTTCGGACCCAATATAAACCTATTTTATGGGTCTAAATTGACATATGAGAACTTCAATAGTAATGTGTTGACTTAACAATTTGAAACCACTATTAAACTGCAACAATTTTTTTAACTGAAGTTGAAATGGTCATCCCTTATATCCCCACCCTTAACCTCTCTTTTCCTCTCTTCTCCTAGACGCATACTCAGCACCAATGGGGCTATAGGAACCATATTTAGGTAGGAAGTATCCCTTTAGACCTTACCCCCAGCCCTTCTTACTTCTTAGATGAATATCTGTGACCATTGGTTCTTTGAGCTGAAATTATTACAATAATATTTTCCATACTGAAATTTCTCAAACACATTGTAATTATTAATGCCTCATGTAGAATAGCTTTTATAAATTTGCAATTTTAAATTAAATTTCTTTGAGGCTACAATTTAAGTATCTTTATGTTCTATCCATTTTTGGAAAATATTTCTTTTCTTTATTTAATAAAAAGTCTTTATGCTAAATAAAAAAAATAATTCTAATTTTACCTAGATATAGGGAAATTTGTGCAACGGTTTTGCTATTTACCTCTTTAGTACAGTAATATTTCTATAATATTCATAAAGGTTTTCGAAGTGATCATCTCCTCCAAATTAAAGTATATTAATACATTACTATTAATATATGTATTCACTTTTTTAAGACGAAAAAGAATACATATTTTATTAGAATACAGAATTTAGATTAACAAGCTGTGTAAGATAGGCTATGTAGAATAACCTAAATTAAACTAACATAATTGGTACGGAACTCCACACGGAACTTCTTGCTCTATTGTTTAAAAATTGAGATATTTACTCAAAATTCATAATATAATATACACTAGCCAACCCGGGAACAAATTGCGTTATGCATACGTAAAGCATTTGTTGACTCAGAATTTTAAATCATTTTATTATAATTTTAAAAATTAACTTCAAATATCGATATTGTGTCCTCAAGGGTCAACATTTAATTTAAAAATTTTGAATTCCGGTTAAAATTTTTTGGCACTTTATTAAGGTATGCACAACTTATTGTTATCGCATTGCTAATAAATTACTCTTTTATAAATTTTAACCAAAAAAATATGTAATTATTAACTATTGAGCCTAAAATGAGAGAGATAGATCATTTCTTTATCAGAGGCGGATGCAGGATGGGGGGGTGTGGAGCGAACACCCCCCTCAATAAATTAAACCAAATAAATCAATTTTAAAGTCACTGCTAGTTTTATTGTCACGTAATATTAACTCACTAACAAGATTTGATTTTTTTTAAATGTTATTGGTAATATTATTACATTATTAATATACAGTAATTATTATAAATACTTAAGACACACACATTAAATATTAAAGAGGTGAAATTAGACATTAATTAAATTACCCAAATCTACGTTGCATGCCCCTCAACCTATTAAACAAACCTTATTTAGGTTTAAATTGATTTTATCATTTTTATTATTACTATTTCAATTATTAATAATAAATAATTATATTTCAAATAATTCATTTTTGAATAAATTGATTTAAACAAAATCTTTGAATAATACCACACACAACGTGTTACTAAGGCTTAGTGGTAAAATTTAGATCTAGAATGAGAAATAACTAGCTATATTATAGAGTATAGTTAAAGTTCGATTGTTTGAAATCTGAATAATTGCATCTATTTTGTATAATTTATTGAACAGATAAAAAAAACTATTTATATAATATTTGTTATAGTGTTTGAATTTTTTTATATCTTAATAATAAATATTTGTTGATATGTTTATTATTTGCTTATAATATATTTCTATAATAATCGCAAATTTCAAGTTATACCCTTCATTAGAAGATTATTTTCACGTTTAGATTCACACTGAAAAATTTCTTAAAGATTTACCCTCAAATTTTGAAGTATTTTTTATGTAAAAACTTATCGAAATGCTTCCCATCACCTCTCCCCAACCCGATTCCAATGGGAGCACCCTCGTCCCTCCCTCCCCAATAAACCCTGTGCTGTACAAATATTTCCCCTAAGAGGTTAAAGGAAAAACTACATCAACATTATTAAAGACTTAGGTATGTGCTTACTCTATGGCATTGGAGAATTATTGCGTTTGAACTTAGGTAGTACATCTTCACAACTAAAGATTACAAAGTTGTATTTGTATATTTGCCAATATCTCCGAAACTATTGGTTTTATATAAATATATTTCAAATAAAAGTTATTTATTTTTAATAATTCTAAAATTTTACAATGATAATATTATTTAATATTTCAAATAGTTGCGGATACATTTTTGCTTCTGTAAAGAACTCTAAAACTCATTTTCATGGAAAAATGAAAATGTAAATGTTTATAATCTTGATCCCCGCCTAAATACAAATATTAATCAAAATAATCATAGCCGATTTTGAGGAAATGGAATTTTTCTCTTTTAACCCTTTGGTAAATTGATCTTAATTGTAAAAAAACAACATTTTTTTATGGTTTGAGTGAGGTCATGAAACATTGACATTTATCAACATCTCGAGTTAGATTTTTTTTGACGGTCGTAATAATTTACCATATAATGTTGTAAAAGTTATAAAATATACTTATTTGCGTATAGCGTATAGTTTTATAAAAATATATTTCAAGTAAAATATGTTTATTATTATTAGATATACATGTGTCCAATGATAATTAATTTCATATATCAAACACTTACGGAGATAAAATTAAAAAATTAGAATTTACCTATCAGACCGGAACACTTAGTCATTTTTACAAAAAGTTAAGGGTAGCCATTTGTTGTGTAATGTTGATCAAAGCTTAGAAACGAAATTTAATTAATTGGTATAATAGTTTTTCTCTTTCCACCATTAAGGAAACCACCCTTAATTTTAGGGTTGTATATCCAATAAAAAAATTCCTTGGCGTAACCCTATCTAAGTCCTAGATACCAAGTTTTTGCCCAAAGCTTATGCTCTAGCTGGAGGTACAGACTGACAAACAAATGGATAGAGAGGCGGCATTGCGAAAACCACTTTTTAGGGTTCAGAGGCTCATGAAACCTCTAGATTAATCAAAATCTTGAGTTCGATTTTTTTATGATCATAATACTTTCTCTACCTGTAAGATAGCGAGAAATTAAAAATAGATTTTATAGAAAAATGTAACCTAATTAATTACCTACTTGCTTACTCTATGAATTCAAAAACTCGAAAAGTCTTTGGCCAATCTCAAAAATTTACACCACCTAGATATATCTTGAGGTAATTCTCTCCAATCCATCTCATTACATTATGTTCCAATCTTGAGCTAGTTCTATCTAGTCCACCTTTTTACATTATGTTCTAATCTTGAGCTAGTTCTATCCAGTCTATCTCATTACACCCTATCCCTGTCTTAATATAGTTCTATCCAGTCAACCTCATTATATCTTAACCCTCTCGTAAGATAGTACTATCCAGCCCACCTCACTGCACCCTATCCTTATCTTAAGATAGTTCAATCCAGTCAATCTCATTACACCCTATTTTTAGATAGAGATAGTTATATCAAGTCCACCTTATTACGTTTTCTCCCTATCTTAAGCTTAGGTCCATCCAGTCCATCTAATTACCCTTTCTCTCCATCATGAGCTTGTATTATCCAGGCCACACTATTATACTATCCCTCTAACTTGAGATTGTCTTATCCAGTCCACCCCAAACACACTATCTCTTTCTGGTCTATTCTACTGCTATACTCCCATTTTCGTCTCCTCCCATTGATTTCACCAGTCAATACCATGAACAAGGTTCTAGATTCTTCCATTTGCACTGCATATCCTGCTAACCGTAATATACGAAACGTGATTGACCTAACAATGTCTTGTGATGAGTACAAAATTTGTAAATCATCGTTATCAAACTTCCTCCCCTCCCAAATATCTCCTTCACTTTTTGACCAAATCTATAACTAAACATCTAATTCTCGAATACAATTTTGTTTATGTATTCATTTAAGGTAAAAGACCCCCATTTAACACGTATAATTAAGAAAATTTACTATAAACACAATACCCGCCTCGGTGGCGTAGTTGGCTAACGCGCTTGTCGTGTTGAGCTCGATTGCTGAGGACGGGGAGATCGAGGTTCGAATCTCGGTCGGGTGAATTGGGGGTGGTTTTTTCTAAATGGTTTTCCACTCTACTTCCACGCAAAGGTGGGTTCACTTCCTCTAATTCAACCTTCCCAATTCCTAATCCATAAGCGTAATTAGTACTTAAAGCGTATAACCCGAACGGGTAGTAAGACGCGGTGCTAAATAATAATATAAACACAATTTATTTGCTTGGTTTTTCCCTCATTCTTTACTTCATTGTAAGACTTGGAGCCAAGGTATGACCTGTGAAATTTATTCAGAATTTTGGATAGGGGATTACAGAGCACGTTTTTTTTTTTCGATTTGTGTAAAATGTACGAGAACTGTGCAATGAACTACCAGTAACAGACAATAGTTCATCTTGTTGCGATCCTGATGCTTTAAAAACACGTGACCAGTCGTGTGAATTTGTAATAAATTAAATAAATACCTCTTCCATGAATTCAGTCAGTTCTTATGTTTGAATAAATTTGAAGAGCAATTACAGATCCAGAAGTTATGATAGTTTATAAAAAGGTGTCTGGGAATTTATTATTTTATGACGTTCGTTTTTAAAACCAGTTACTCAAATGTTTGTAAGTGGGGCTACGAGGGTATATTCAAGTTCGCAGTCCTTATCTAATTCAATAAATAATTTATATATTACTTTAACTTTTTAACGTTTAAAGAACAAGTCTTATATATTAATGTTTGTACGCCGCCATTAGGATGAAATTTGATATAACGATTGAATTTGATCTAAGTTTGCTGTTCTGTACTATAATAATTAAAAAGGGATGATTTCTTATTTTATAAGATTAAAAGTTCTGGGGTTTTATAATTATATTTATTTTAAGTAAATAAACAGTTTTTTTGCTAGATATTTCACACGTTGTAGATTTTAATAAAAGCCAGACTATTACGTTATATACATGATAATTCTCGACACGTTAGATTTAGAACACAGATTAAGAAAGCATAGGCTCTACCTACACGGCTCCTCGTCAGGAAGGAAAGTGAAGAGATGCGTACCCTGAAGGGGTATATCAAGCGACATTTCCTTCTCGAAGATTCCCAAAAGAAAAAAAGGTGTTGTCATCCAGGTCCGTTTCTGTCCACAAAACTGCGTTGTCTTTTTAAACGGAGATGTAGAAAGCTGTCGCCATACCTTGCAACTTAATAACTTAACACAAATTAATTTTACTACCTGCTCTCATTTAAAATATCGTAATTCTGAATATAGATATGAATAATAAATTATTTTGATGTATAATTTCATATCATTACAACTTTTGGTTTGAGCATTCCCTATGATAATAATATTTGATGTTTTATTATATACCTAAAGATAAATAGAGGTTTGAAATAATTTTGACATTAGTAATCATAGTGCATGAACAGTTGAATCTTGAAATCGAAATCTAAAAATTTTAATTTGATTTTTTTAAATATATTTAAAACCAAAAATATGAAAATATATTAACGCTGCAAGATAGATTTAGTAATTACTTTCATACAAATGGGGAATACAGCTTATCCCATTGCACAAACATGTGCACTTGGAAGCCGAAATATTAGTATTTTGACTAGATTTTCTGTTTAAACTTTTTACCTTTTTTATTTGTTTTGATTATTTTGATATTTTCATCTTTTAAGCCTTTTCGCTCTTTTTAATAGTGTGGTATTTTTTATCCTTTTTTCCTCCGTTAACCTTAACTCTTTTTATTTTATATTATTTCATTTTAGTCCTTTCTACCATTTTTACCACTTAGTGGATTTTTTGGTCATTTTCTCTCTTATTTTTCTTCTTGATCTTTTTACTTCCACTTTCTACTCCTTTATTAAAAACAAAATTTATTAGATATACTGTTTACCCATTTTACTATTTTAGCGCTTTATGCCCTTTTGCATTGTTTGCTTTGGTACCCTAAACTATTCTTCTTGGGTTATGCCAGCTACATTACGTAAAATTGTGTTAAGAGATAAAAAAGAAAAGACATCTTACAATTTTTTTAAAATTAAAAAGTAAAAAGGGAAAAAACCGAAAGGGAAAAATTGAAAACTCTGTTTGAATGTTAGAAATAGCCAAAAGTAAATATGAGAACATTAATAAGGGTAGATAAACGCTAGCAGATGTAAAAGGAGTAATTGTTAAAAATGGTAAAAACTGTATACACGTTAAAAATGCTAAACGGGGTGTAAAGGGGTTGATGGAGTTAAAAAAAATTCTAATTAATATTTAACTTAAATTAATACCCTTTATGTCTTATTACGATCAAATTATCACCCCTTTTTAACTTTTTTTACACCCTTTTTTAGTTTTTGAGCATAAATATTTCTCCCGGGCAAAGCCTGGTATTTTTCAATGCTAGTAGGCTATATTTCAACTTAAGATACAACTGTTAGTAACAATTTTGTAAACTTGTAATAATTATAAAATACTTATAAAGATAAGTCAGCAACACTATATTTAGACACTGGGGTGGTTATAGAAGGCAATGCGTTATAATAGCGTTAGTCTCACAGAGCTCAACTCTTGAAGGTGGTCTTATTGTATTTTCACCTCCTCATCCATCTTGATAATGACCTGCAAGAGACTGTTCCTAGGGATACAATGACTTCCTCTCGCCTTCTTAACCCCCACCCCCCACCCCCTCACTCACTGAACCCGACCAACCCCCTCGCCTTTTTCTCCCCTTACACTTCTTTCTCTATGACATACTCTCCGGCATACATTAGTAGAAGTAATGTTAATACACTGTCTGCCTTGCCAAAAAAAAAGGGGGTGGGGGTATTTCACTCTTTTTTTTCTCATGGGCTACAATGGATCCATCGTAGGAGGATTTAAAAGGTCTTCAGAAAAAAATGAATAGGCTATTTCCGGAACCAGAGCAGGTCGATTTTGGTTTATATAAATGAGAAAGTGGGATATTTCTATAACTATAAGGGAAATTATCTGTCTATATATATATATATATATATATATATATATATAATGTATAAACAATACTATCCACGCTTTGTACGTATTAATTTTAGTAATTTGAAATCAATATAATTTAAAAAAGAACTATTAGTAATATTTTAAAATATTAAATTATGTGATAAAGGATTTTAATTTTTTACTTATTTCCTGTTTGTCTATTAATATTTAGCAACCGGGTTCAATCCCCGGTGCTTCCAGAATTTTTGTATGGATATATGTGTCTGTAATGGTGTCAGCTTATTGAGAATATAATTAAGAGCTGTTTGAATAAATAATTAGCAGCTATGGGCTAGAAAACTGATATTGATGGCTGGAGGGTTCATTGTGATGACTACATGACACCATCTGAAATTGTTGATCTATAATCGCTTGGTCGGTATTGCTTGGTTATGTGCTCATGACATACAGATAATAATTTAAGATTTTGTGAGGTAGAATTTAAAGGGATTATTTTGTCTCAGCTACCATTTAAGAAAAAATGTATCTTCATTATAAATTGATTCGAACCCCTACCAATCTTTGTTAGTGGTAAACCAGAATAGGTGAGGTTGACATTTTAGACAGCGCGCCCACCGAAGCGAGTAATTTTGGTACTAAAGACAATCATGAAATAATAAACAAAGGTCACAAGCCTCATTTCAAAATGGAAAGATTTGTCTTTCGAGTTGTTTATTATTTTAGTCCCAACAACGTTTTACTACCCGTTCGGACTACTATATTATTTGAACTAAACCCGCCTCGGTGGCGTAGTTGGCTAATGCGCTAGTTGTGTTGAGATCGACTGCTGAGGACGGGGAGATCGAGGTTCGAATCTTGGTCGAGTGAACTGGGGGTGGTTTTTCCTAAATAGTTCTCCACTTTCCCTCCACGCAAATGCGGGTTCACTTCCTCTAATTAAACCTTCCTAATTCCTAATCCACTAGCGTAATTAGTACTTAAAGCGTATAACCTGGACGGGTAGTAAGACGCGGTGCTAAATATTATTATTATTTGAACTAATGTATTAAGAATGAGTAAAGGTGAACTTAGAGAAATCCGTCCCTTTTACCAGGAAGAGGAGAAATTTAGTGAAAAAACAACGATGGTAAACCAATGTATGACTCGAGCTCAGAACTTTAGCATCACGGAAAACTTGAATTAATGAGTTGGATAACTTAAGGTGGGATAGAAAGGGACGTGGGTAAAGGTCAGTCTTTTTTCAGTATTTATGGCAAAACTTTTTTTTATCAAAACAAACAAAATATTGCTCCAGTTCAACTATAGAGTTAATTTTTTTTCACATATTGATAAAAACAGTTCCTTAATATTTATCATGAGCATGGAGACATTAGATGAGAAACTTTTTGAATGAAGAGAAAATTTTGTCGTAAAATTCTAGGACACCCTTGACTCATATTCAGTAAATTTTTAGGTCACCACGTGAAGAAAATTAAATTATATATTAATACGGAAGAAATATTTTATTTATTTTGACAAAACAAATTTTTTACCATATAAACTGCAAATGTACTGATATTTTCTCCCGTCGCCTCTGACTCAAGATATCGTTGGACATCTGAAGTGATTGAGGATCTTAACTAAATCATTTGGAAGCAATTAGACAATCTATGCTGAGGAAGGTGCTAAGGTTTGTTTGACGTCCAGTGGTGCTCACTTGAGTGACATTGTCTACAATAAGTGAAAAAATGCAGTTTATAGTTTGCTTTTGTTTAGCTACAGAATATTTACTTTTCCATTAAAGTGTTAATTTTCAAGTTAGCAATCTTTAGTTACTTTGCCCCCCTATATAAATAGGGTGTGCCGCAATATATATGTATATAGGGTGTGCCGCAATATATGAGTCCCACCTTAGCGGCGAACAGAAGACACAAATACCATTAAAAGTGTACATATAAACGTGTGGACTGTTAGAACTTGTTTCCAAGTTATAGTGATGTCGGTGACCTGGTGGTCTAGGGGTAAGGTGTCAGACTTCTATGCTGGCGGCCGGGGTTTAATCCTCGGTCCCGGCAAAGATTTATCTGATTGCCAAACCCTTCCTTCACCTCTGACAAGACATCTTGTGAATGTGGGGAATGCCAGGCCTCCACCGTGGTTCGGATTCCACGTTAAACTGTAGGTCCTTCATTTCATCTCACAATCACCCTACCATTTACACATTAGCGTAAGCTCGTATAACCCGAACGGGTAGTAAGACGCGGTGCTAATAATAATAATAATATAGTGATGTCTATACTCCAGTAATGTGGAGCTGCTTTACTTAAAAGGAAGTGATCAAAATTAATAACTTCATCTTGAATGCAAGAATTGTAATGCAATGTATTTTTTTAAAGAGTGCGGTATTCTATGGCGCTACGAATGCAATCTTGCATCCTGGTTTCAAGTGGATATTTTTTAGTACTTAATATAATGTTAAGTTGCTCCACATTATTGGGGTACAAACATGACCATAGCTCAAAAACAAGGTCAAATGGGACACTTGTTTATGAAAACAATTCTCACTGTTTTTGTGTTTCCTGTTCAACATTTAGGTGTGTCCCACATGTTACGGTACATTCTCTATATATACATACATACATTATATATTATGTATATAATACACACACACACACGTGCTCTGCATCACGATTCTTTTGTTTTCTTGTCCTAGCGATAACAACATAAGGTAGGCCCTTCTTGATTTTCACTTCCAGGAAATTGGATCGCAGCACCAGTGTAGAAATTCTGTCCTCAAACCCCTGATGAGAGAGAGAATAAGAATGGGAGGGGGAAAGATTTCTAGGAATGAAATCAACTTCCAATTGACAGCAATCAATTTCGCGTTATGTTTTCTCACGTCAATCAATCTTTTATTTTATTTGTCTTATAAATCTTGACTCTTTATTTTACAGGGATTCATTGTTTTTCGGTTGAATTCCTTTTTTGATTTATTTGATTTTAATGTCCGTTCCTTTGAGATGAAAATGGTCATTCACAAGTCAAGATGTTCTCAGTTCGATTCTAAGTGCTTCTTGTGAAAGTATTTAGTATTCGTATACGGCCATGTTCTGATGTTCAATTACTTTCTATCCAGGTGCTTGGCTTGCCAAATTGGGTTGTCAATTTGTAATTCTTATATTGATAATATACTAATGATTTATATAGAAAGTGTATTATTCCAATATAAAATTAAAATAACATTCTTAGTTTAATACAGATATTCTCAAAGTGGGTTCCACGGACCCCCAAGGGGTCCCCGAGGATCGTTTAGGTGATCCGATACAACGTCCAGAGAATACGTAGCCTGCCATTATATATTTGTTAGATCTTATAGAAATTTTATATAAAAGTATAAATCGCTTGTATATGCTAAAATTAGTGGAGATGTCTTCCCTTATTAAATTCCGGTGAGAAATTGAGGCGTAAAGATAGGGGCTTTAGCAACATCTTGTGCACACACCTTTGAGAGGAGAGTTTGGAAATTCACTTTTATATTAGTTTTATCATCAGCCAGCACAAATAACCTTTAGAAAATGCACTAAAATATTTTATGTCTTTACACACAGCTTGTTTGTGTTAGAAAGCCTTTTCTGCTTTGTGTTATATAAAAAAATTGAGAATATATCGTCCCAGTGTGGAATGAGACTTGAGGAGATGGTCAATAATGTTGCTACAATTTTCAAACCTATTTTAAAGTTACGCACCAAGTTCTATTTCTCATATGAATTTCTAGTTATTAACAATTAAAAATATAATACATATTATATTTTCATTATTAATGTAATTCTTTTACATTTATTAATACAATTATTATGTCTAAAAAATTACAAATTTAAAACTTACATTTATTTTATTTCCATTTAGATTGTAAATATATTCACATAACAATATATTAAGAATAATTTATTACTTTAATATTCCCTAAATTTTTCATTTTAATATTTTTAATAATTTGTCCTACATATAGGGGTCCGCAAATCAGCTATTCCATGATTAGAGTATCCGCGTGACTAATCAGTTTCAGAAACATTGGTCTAATGCATATCTGGAATGGAGGCTAGGTGATCTACTAAAACACTGTCCTCCCTGCAAGATGTTGGACTAGATCTCTAATTATATATATATATATATATAATCAAGGCATATCAATAGGCTGTCATATTTAAAATTTATATTCAAACATTTAGGAATAAAACAACTTCCAATCTAATAATATTTGCTTGTAAGAACAGATCTGAAAAATTATTTATATTCATGTAATGATATTTTAAAATTCTAATCTTTTTACATTAAAATTTATAAACATTGAGTCATATAATTATAAGATTTATAGACCAATGCTATCAAAACTGTGAAAGATTATTTTTTCGAAAACAACATACCTTCATTCTACAAGTTAATATTTTTTTATCTATAATTTATGAGTGAAATTAATCTATCTTTAAATTTAATAGGCTGATTACGCACTTTTACGCAAAATACTGGAGTGTTTACTGAGAAATCAAGGATCGATTAAATGTCGGGTGAACTGAAGTTGTTTTTCCTACCTCCCTCCAATCAAATGTGAGTATACCTTTAAAATTAAAACCTCCTCAAAACATTGTAATGCCATAAGCGTAATAAGTACGTATATGGATAGCCAGAACGGGTAGTAAGATATGGTTAAAAAAAAAAGAAGACCAAATTAGAATATTTTGTATTTAACAAAAAATATATATAGCAAATAAACTAGTGTAAAAAATTGTTTCAAACTACTTAATGGAGTGTTGAGTGATTAAAAAAAGTTAAAGTGGGGTTCAGTAAATTTCGTATTCACTTGAATAATAATTAACGGCTATACAGCTCAGCGAAAAGTAAACTTCCATGACGTAATTAAAGGCATTGCACTAATTTTGATTGATGGAGCTAGCTAGCAGCTCAATTTGACCCGTTACACTTGACTAAAGTTATGGATCATGCGATCTGTTCATTTAGGATAAACAGGAACCATTTTTTGTAATCTGAACTCATATTTATAACTGTACGACTTTTATGCTAATTGCTACCTTGTTTCACAAGTTGGAGGTAGTTACATACAAGAAAGAAATATAATTAATGATGTACGCTGTAAGAATGTTCTGTGCGTGTCATAAATAAAACCATATTTCTTACAGTAAATAGATTTATGTTTACTTAACGAACTCTTTCAGTATCCAATGGTCGTTTTAAATAATTAAGTTATATTTCCTCCCGGCTTTAATAGGAATCTCTGTAGTTAGGAAAAATCTTTGTCACAATACAACGATGAATATGATTGTTTTATAAACTCCCGAACACAAAATGGGGTCTTTTAATTATGCATGACTATTATTATTATTAGCGCCGCGTCTTACTACCTGTTCGGGCTATACGCACTTACGCTAATGTGTAATGGTAGTGTGATTGTGAGATGAAATGGAGGACCTACAGTTTAACATGGAATCCGAACTACGGTGGAGGCCTGGCATTCCTTACATTCACAAATTGTGTTTAATACACGTCTATGTGAAGGAAGGGTTTGGTAATCAGATAAATCTATGCCGGGACCTAGGATTATTCCACGGACCCTTAGCACAAATGTCTGACACCTTACCCCTAGACCACCAGGTTACCCATTTATTATTATTATTATTATTATGCATGACTGTATGTCTCTCTATAACTGGACCACAATTGAAATTTTGTAACCGATATTTTTCCAAACCTGATACTTCGATGGTATATGGTCGTACCTGAAGGCTACAATATATTTTAAAAATATGGAAAGTGAAATGAAAACAAAAACAACGTATCTATATTATTTGTAATTATTTAATTGTTGAAATAATCGATATCAGTGACTTATTTTATTTAAATATATGAAAATAATATATTGGGATTGTGTTCTAGTGAATATATTGCTAAATTAATAACGGTGGCGTAGTTGGCTAACGAACTAGTATCGTTTTGAGCCAGACTGCTGAGAACGGGGAGATCAAGGTTCGAATCTCGGTCGGGTGAACTGGGGGAGGTTTTTCCTAAATGGTTTTCCACTCTCTCTTCACTCAAATATGGTTTCACTTACTCTAAATTTAACTTTACCAGTGTATAATCCATTAGCGTATAGCCCGAACGGATAGTATCACGTGGTGATATGTATAGGTATCACGTGGTGATATGTATAGGTATCACGTGGTGATATATATATATATATCAAAGATGATAGTTTCAGATCATATAATTGAAAGTATAAAATATAGTTAAGTATGTTTTAGGTAACATATATTACATTCAAACACAGTTTGTGTCATACCAGTATTAAATGCTTACAATATTTTTTTAAATATTAATTTTTGTTTAATGCTTTTAATTTTCTGTTAAGAATAAAAATTTGATTCCTAAATAAGACCAGATGGTCCACTGAATTATTTATTGGGTTAGATTGGAATTATATAACTATTATACGCCATAAATTGATCAACAATAAATAATATAATATTATTTAATCTTTAATTGAACTGAATAAGACCCCACTATTGTGGTAAAATGGTCCACAAGCGTTAATCTTAAATCTATTTAGTTTGACTATGATTGGGTAAACTGTGTTCGAATCCCTGTTGGTTGTAGGGAGTGAATATTTTTATTTTTATGAATGGTTTCCTACTATACCCTACACAAATGTGGTTTAATTTTATCGGAATTTTACCTTTTATATTCTGTAACTAGATTACACTAGTCCCGATTATATGTAAGGGGAGAACGGAGAAGGGGTAATAATTAGGTGATGTTATTAGCTAATAACAATATAGGTATATAATATCACCCGCCTCGGTGGCGTAGTTTGCTAACTCGCTAGTTGTGTTGAGCTCGAGTGTTGAGGACGGGGAGATCGAGGTTCGAATCTCGGTCGTGTGAACTGGGGGTGGCTTTTCCTAAATGGTTTTCTACTCTCCCTCCACGCAAATGCGTGTTCACTTCTTCTAATTCATCCTTCTCAATTCATAATCCACTATCGTAATTAGTACTTAAAGTGTATAACCCGAACGGGTAGTAAGACGCGGTGCTAAATAATAATAATAATATAATATATATGACCATCCGACTAGTTCTATTTTTCTATGCATTTAAAGCTCATTTCTAATTTTTTTTTTCAGAGAATTTCGTTTGAATATCCGTTCCAGTTGTATTTATTTGTTCTAATTACGTTTATGCCTTGGAGATAAGGATGGTTAAATTTATGTTGAGGTAGGGTATTTTTTCCTGAGTGGTTTTACATTCTAAGTACATCTAACCGATATTTGAACCCCGATATATTTGTCATCGGCTGTGGAGTATACAGGATGAAATATTCGTTAAGCCATGAATCCACTGAAGCAAGTAATTTCTCCTCTTGCCTTTCTGTTTGCTGGAAGATAGAGAATTATACTACTCATCAAATTAGCTTTACATTTGTCTGGTAAAATTCTCTTCAAGTTTGATTTAAATCAGAGCATCAAAACACTCAGAATTTAAAAGAAACTAATTTCATTAAATACCTCTTTAGATTCCTTCATCTAGCTATTGAAAGGTACTTACTTATCTCTCATCACTTTAAAAAAATTGAGATGAGTTCTTTTTTAAATGTCGAAACGAAACAAAGTTAAAAAAAAAAAATGTTGGGAGAGAAGAATATTCACTAAGGTTTTCAAGGAGAATTACGATAAAAATATGTTTATGAACATTTTTATCGGTAGACACTCAGAATGGAGCATCAGGCTCGTTTATTTTGCTTTCACTGTATTATTATTATTACTACTAGCACCGCGTCTTACTACCCATTCGGGTTATACGCACTTACGCTAATGTGTAATGGTAGGATGATTGTGAGATGAAATGAAGGACCTACAGTTTAACGTGGAATCCGAACCACGGTGGCGGCCTGGCATTCCCCACATTCACAAGATGTCTTGTCAGAGGTGAAGGAAGGGTTTGGTAATCAGATCAGTCCGTTCATCATTCCAATTCTAATGGTTCCACCGATAAGTTTAAAAATTAGTTATGAATGAGTTATTGTTCCGTTTTCACACAAACAAAAAAAAAAGCAATAAAACTCAAGCTATAGGGTTGTTAAAGAAAAAGAGTTTGTGGGAATATTTGAACTTTAATTTGTCTTGAATAGTATTTGGAGGTAACGTATCGTAGAATTAAATATAGTGCTATAGATGAAATCTCGCTTTACTCGTTGTGGGCTCCACCCCCAAACCTCCAGTGAGTGTAAAATACTGTAATTTCATCGTTGCTTTGAACGTTGATTTATTTTTTTACATTTTTATGATTTTTAGCTCTCCCATAAGTGTCATAAAATTAAAAAATGTGTGGAAAATGTGTAAAATGTATCTAAAATAAAAAAATCTAGCTCTGGTGCAATCCATTTTTTGATAGGTATTAGCGTTTAGCCACAAGAGGTCTCCAAAGAAAGGTCCGCAATGACATTAAAGTTGCTCCGCAATTTTGAATTTTTTTTCAGGTGTTAACTTTTTTTTTTTTAACTTTTTGGAATTTTCCTCTCGGTTACTGAATAGAAGTTATAAGTATATAAAATTTCAAGTTTCTATCTCATCTGGAAGTGGGTAAACATTAATGTCAATGAGTTAGTGAGTCATCCAAGTGGCTTTATAGTAATATTGATATTCGCGGCCCTTTTTCGCTTGCTGAATCCTTGGTTGACTCCTTCTAATTTCTGGATATAAACCCTTATTATCCTGGGTATACGTGAGTTGCTATCCGGTTTTAATACGCCGTACCCTCTACATAAGCAGCTACAAGTTGATATTTACTTAGCCTGTGGATTTAATCGCGAGATCATATGACAAAGTTTGAGTTGCGTTGTGCATAGTTTGAATGGAAGCGAGAGTGACATCTAATATTGACAAGCACCCGTCGTATAAGGGGAACGTTTAACGAGACTACCGTGAAAACAATAGCTATCAGACAATAATAGATGGATTAACATCTAGATCTATTATGTGTTTTACATTAAATGTCAACCACAAAACAATTATTCAAGCTCGTATTCGATAGAATTGATTAAATAGCAAAGCTATTATGTTCGTAAACTACTATTATAGACGCACCTAAATATATAAATATAAATATATATTTCCTTACTTGCACCACGTCTTTTTCTTGTTCAGGCTATATGCATACATAGTAAATACGCTAATGGTTTTAGGGACGAGGAAGGCTATATTTAGAGGAAGTGTACTAAAATTTGCATGGAGGTAAAATTGAAACATATTTTGTAAAATCAACCTCGGTACACCCATCCGAGATTTGAACTTTGATTTCCCCGTTATTTGCTGTGACACCTTAGGCCATGCAGCCACCGAAGTGGGTAAAAACATATTAGGCTCTTGTAGCTGATGTATACATTTTTTGATTATTTCCATTTAAGTTTCTGGACTAGTAAGTATAATGCTACTTTTGTAATATATGTGTGTATTTGTTTATGAGTGTAGATATTTGTATGCATATGTGTGTAGATATTTGTGTTTGTATGTATACGTATATTGAACCAAAAGAATATATATATCATCTTATGAAGGTGTGAATTGTGAAATTTACTATAATACTCGTTGATGGACACTGATTTTCCTATTTTCTCAATGTTTCTGTAACCATGTATATTATTTAAAATCTTCTTGGTGTAATATAAAAATAACCTAACCTGTGGTGTAGTGGTCAGTGCAACTGGCTATGAAACTAGAGTTCCCGGGTTCAATTCACAGCTGGTACCTCTGGTACTCTTCTCTTAAGGGGAATTATCCCAATGGTCACCAGGGCTTGGTAAATTAGGTTTAATTTAGGTTAAGACTCCCACTCTCTTATTCATAATAACTATGATCACACCATCTCATTGTGGATATGTGTAGACAATCTCAAATGTTGTACCCTGGGTAACGAACGTTCTGTGCTACCATAACGGCGAGTATTCGACACGCAGGCATCAGAACTATATGTTATGTTTATCCCGGTCAGTAACACAATACGATTATAAAAACTAAGAAAAGATAAATTCTGTGAATTGTACAGTACCGTATATTTTGTATAAGAACTGAAAATTATTTACTTTATAGGTACTCCTTTACAGCCTAAGATTATTGAATTTATCCTAATTATTATATTATTATACCACTATAAAGCCACATGGCTGATACACTGACATTAATGTTTACCCACTTCCAGATGAGCTAGAAACTTTGAAATTTGGCAAAATTATAGCTTTTAGCCTGTAAGCTATGGGAAAATTCCAAAAAATTTAAAATATTAATTTTCAACACTCCGAAAAAAAATTCAAAATGGCGGAGCAGCTTTAAATTTGGTGGGGACCTTTCTTAGGAGGTCTCTTGTGGTTAAATGGTAAAACCTATAAAAAAATACTCTGGCATTACATTAGTTTACATTCAGTTGTAGAGAAAAAAAATCACTGGGGATTTGATGGTGGAGCTACCGACAAGCAAATCGAGTATTAAGACGAAGCTACAATAATTTGTGAATATTTGCAATCCTCTCGATAATTCGTTTGGTCGAAATAGACGTGAGCTTGCTCATCCTTATATATGATTATTATTCCTTTCAATTATCATCCTATCCTTCCTTTGTCAAACCCAACCCTGGCAACGTCCACTCTCTGCCTCTCACTTAAATTCGTCCTCCTTCCCTTCCTCGTACTCTTTTGTATGTGTCATACGAGAGAATTCCCAAATCCAATATCAACCTAGACACTGCACACAGGGACATCTCCTTCTGTGTTACGAGTAGCTGGAGAGTAAGGGGTGATAGGTGATATACCCTACTATCTGTGTGACGTCAGAGACAAGGAGGAAAAGGGGGTTGAGAATATCACTTTTCCCCCCCCCTCTATCGTCCGGTCCCATGGAACAAGTGTCTTACGTCCGACATATTGAGGGGGCTGGTATTACGTGTGAGAAGGTAAAGGGGTTGTGAGGGCGGGTGGGGGATATACCAGAGTAGCCCCCTAAAGGGACGAATGTCTATGGGGTTATTTGAAGATATTTGCCTCTTTCCTCTACCCCTCTCATATATATCACCCCTTGTCTTCAATATCACTCCTCATATATACCAAAACCCTTTGAAAAAAAAAACCTCTTTCAGCGTCGAGAGATATGTGACAAGCATTTTGATAAGAGGGGGTCAGTTTCAAGGACTTGAGAGAGGATTCATTTCAGGAGTGTGGGTGACGGGGGGGGGGGG
>CABFVZ010001751.1:16311-46627 GCA_902151445.1 Timema monikensis | reverse complement strand
GATACATAGTGATGGCATACTTACGTGTCTTTGAGTTGCTCCTTTGCTGTCTCTGATAAATAACTCTGAAATTCTGTATTGGTATTATTTTTTTTCTTATTTATTAGCACAGCGTTTTACTAACCGTTCGGGTTATACGCTTACGTACTAACTACGATAGATGTTTGATAGATTAGGAAGATTAAATTTAGAGGAAATTTACACCTGATTAATCGCTGACATAATGGTTGAGGTTCAAGTCACAGTTTGGTAATCTTAGGGTGTATATTTTCAGAAAAGATTTTCCACTCTTTATCCACAAAAGTGTGGGTACACTATCTATAAATCAAACCTTTATAATTTCTTATCAATATAAAATACAGTCCAATTTTTAAAGGAAAGGCTTATGACAAAATACTATATTTTCTTTTAAAAAAATTTACAATATTTAACTTTTAATAATAATTATTATTATATTGGTATTTATGATATCTATTAAATGTGACAATTGAAGATCAGATATTTATATGTGAAAAAGATGTAAAGGAAGAGCTTGAACTGCTCTGAGCAGGGAAACATGACATGTTTCAAAAACGAATAAAAAAAACATAATTGGTATTATACATTTTTTATACTGTATTATAACATTACAAAGAAGGGATATTTCCTTTTTTTCTCTTTTCCTTACTTCTTCTTAATAAAAGACTATGTCTTTCAGATGGTTTACATTAAGACTGCACATGCTCTTGAAGTCGATTATTAATCCTCATTATATCTCGCTGCAACATATCCTCAGGTATATTTTGATTTTATTCTGAAATGCATGTTTATAAATCGTTCAATGTAAATGGCCATGTAATGCATATATCACTACACCCTTCAAGTAACCCCAAAGAAATAGGTTATATGGAGATAGATTAGGTGACCTCGTGATCTAGGGGTAAAGGTGTCGGACTTCTGTGCTGGAGGTCTGTGGATCAATCCTCGGTCCCGGCACAGATTTATCTAATTGCCAAGCCCTTCCTTCACCTCTGACAAGTCGTATATTAATCACAACTTGTGAACGTGAGGAATGCCAGGCCTCCGCCGTGGTTCGGATCCCACGTTAAACTGTAGGTCCTCCATTTAATCTCACAATCACCCTACCATTACACATTAGCGTAAGTGCGTACAACCCGAACGGGTAGTAAGACGCGGTGCTAATAATAATAAACGAAGACAGGTAAGGTGAAAAGGATAGTCAGTTCTTGTCTCCAAATTGAGAAACCACACTGCCTTGGAACATGTTACGAACATCATTCATGCTGACGCTAGCCATGTGGGCTGCAATGCCAACGGGAGTGTTTTGATTCTTGCAACCAATAAGTTTTAATCATGCTTATGTAACTATCGGCATTTCATGTTTCTGTTTGTCCATCTTTCCCTTCAAAGAAATAATGTCCAATTATAAAGAAATACGATGCAGAACACCATACTGTAAGTTTAACATAATGAAAAGGACGCTTATGAATCTTCCAGGGGTTTTCTGTCACTATGTAGTGACAGTTATGTTTATTGACTGTTTCATCAAGTTGAAAATGAGCCTCATCCAAAGAAAATAGATTGTTCAACATTTCAGGGTTCTAGATCAGCAAATTTATCAAAACGCTACAACTGTATTATTTGCTCTTTATGTTGGTTTTTGTAATTAAATGAACCATTATAATCTTGTAGGAATGGAATTCTAAATCATTCATCTCCTCTGTCCAAAATATAGTTTTGGCAGGTTTAAAGCAGTAACATGCTTGACTATTGATCGTATTGGACTATGGGTGGTTGAGTATTTTCTTCTGTTCGAACAGATATTGGCCAACATATTTGTTTATTATATATAAGAGAGCCTTCTTCTCGCCATTTTGAAACCCAGAGAAGGATCGAGTTGGGTGATTGTACATACATTAAGTTAAACTGTCATCGGAAGACTTATTGAGTAGCTGTAATGGGTTTGGTTTTAATAAATAGCTCAACCACAAACATATGGTTCTGCACATTCCAATGTTCCATGGCAAAATAAACCCCAAGATCTGTCCTATTATTTCACACAAGCATGGCAACCCTGTCTATCAGAGGCGCATAAAGTTAGTGTTTAAAAACCATCAGCTAAATCTTCCCAAACATCAAATTATCCCACTCCTTTAACATAGGAATGGAAGTAGGATAAGACAGGGATTTAAAATATACGTCTTATTTAATTCTACATAAATTTTTGTCAAAACAGGTATTGAATATTTTGTTATAATATTTATCATAAGAATTTGATGTGAAACTCCTTAAAATTAGTTACGATAAAAAACCAATAATCTAATTCCATGACGCCCATTAAATAATTAAAGACAACATTGGAATAATTATGTAGAAAATAGAAATAAACTGATTTCCTGAATCACGATTACATTCGTTGTGTTAATATAAAATGGTATTAAAACTACAAAAATTTATTATCAATTCTATGGCATTAGGAACTCGAAAGATTAGTGTCACTTTTACTAAAGTACAACCACCTATCCCTGTTTTAAGTAAGTTCTATCCAGTCAACCTCATTAAACCCAATCCATATCTTGAACTAGATGTCTCCAGTCAAACTCATTACAACCCTATCTCTTTCAGGTCAATTATAATGTTATCCTCCCATCTGCGTCTAGGTATTCACAATGGTCTCTTTCCATTGGGTTGATCTCTAAATACCTTCAACATGGCTCTAGAATCGTCCATTCTTGCTTCACATCCTGCCCACCATATTATAGGGAAATCGATTGTCCTAACAATGTCTTGTGAGGAGTACTGGGCAAGTATCTTGTCATTATGTAACTTCTTCTATTCCTCTACCATTTTTTCAAAGATCAAACACTTGTTTATTGTTGTGTAATTTAAGAGATAACGTTTCACAACCATATAGAACAATCGGTAAAAACATTTTACTGTATATTCTGCAAAAATACAGGTATTAATTTTCATTTTCTTCTATCAAAACTTAAATCTGTCCATTACACGTAGAAACGAATAAAGTATTATTATATCAATCTATAAATTAAAGGACACGCGATATATACAACCACCCAAAACAAAAAAAAACAAAAAAAAACTATTTATAAAAAGAACAAAACCCCCTGGATTAACTGGTTAATTACCTCATCTATGACTCATTCTTTGCATGTCAACGCAACTGCTAATTTGAAGCCTTGTTTTCCATTCTGGAAAATGTGTTATATAATGGCGGGTGGGGGGGGGGATGGGATAGAGAGATAGGTGGGGAGGGGGATGACAACAACATAGGATGGGAATGATACCGAGAGCGAATCCAAAAAGAAACAAAAGAACCTTAATAGGCAATTTCGTGATGAAGTACAACACAATGAAATGTACAACAGTTCGTTGTTGAAGAATGGAGTAGCTAATATGAAAGGACACTGTTAATTGAGTTTACTGATATAGCTATCCTAATACAAACGCCATTGTTAAACATTAAAGCAGTGTAAGAACGTAATCAAATTGTATAGCGGGAGGGAAAGGAGGTGGTAAAAAAAAAAGTTCATTATACAGCGGTACAACACAAAAGATCGACGATACTGAATCTAACATTAAATAGAACGTTTATTCAAACATAAAGAAGAAAATATTACTACAATTTGTAAATAGAACATTTTTTAAATTCCAGATGAATCTATTATGAAAGTAAACAAATACTATTTTTATAAAAAAAATCCTAGTGGAAGTGGAATAATAATTTATAAAAAAATAAATAAAGTTACACCTGACTGGAATTTGAACCACGGCATTTTTGCTAAAGGAAAAACAGACAATATTAGACGGGCGTATTTCCCACGTGCCGACCGATAAGTGTATGAAGATTTTATTACTCTACTAGCTGGAATCAGAAATAGATACTTCTACTACAGTCATCAATTGTATCCTTAAGATTCTAGACAGTAAACTTAAGATTTATAAAATTTAAGTCATCGTTCAACATATACTTACTTATATTATTATTATTAGCACCGCGTCTTACTACCCATTCGTGTTATTACGCACTTACGCTAATGTGTAATGGTAGGGTGATTGTGAGATGAAATAAAGTACCTACAGTTTAACGTGGAATCCGAACCACGGTGGAGGCCTGTCATTCCCCACTTTCACAAGATGTCTTGTCAGAGGTGAAGGAAGGGTTTAGTAACCAGATAAATCTTTGCCGTGACCGAGGATTGAACCCCGGCCGCTAGCATAGAAGTCTGACACCTTACCCCTAGACCAGCAGGTCACCGACTACTTACTTATAAATCATTAAAAAAGAACTAATCTATGATGAAAGTAATCACTTTATATTTCATATAAATACTAAGCTATATTTTACTATCAAAAGTATCCGTAGTTTCCCAGGGTAACTTCGCAATACACTGTGCTTTTATCCTGGGTAAAGATTTTTTTTTTTTTGCTTTTAGTAAACAAAAAATTATTCTTCATTACATTTTTTTTTGAACCAATTTTTAAAAATGGTTAAAAGGCCCAAAAAAAATTTATATTCCAGCTTCATGAAGGAAATTTTTGTGCACGTGGAATACTAATTTTCAAATATTGGACATCTGCACAATAAATATCGCACAACTATCATCAAAGAATAAACAAACTCTTATTTTTATAAATATATATTAATTGTAATAAAGAGTAGCTAATAAGAAAATAATGGAGCAAAAAGGAAAGTAAAAAGAGCAAAATATATTTACACACAGACTTCAATATTTATATGCTATTATAGCATCTTGCTCAAGAAGCAGTATTATTAAATATATTTTAAATATCCTATGATATTAAAAAGTTGTTTCAATATTGTTCAATCTTTGCATGTCTCTTAATATGAATAAATGCTCCAAAATATGATCCATGCCTTATAAAAAATTATGACACACAGACATATTAAAAATATAGCTCATTTTGGAAAAGCAAATCATCTTTGACAACCCACTGTCACTAAACTCGGTTAATGCTTTATAAACACACCCATTTTTACATTGTCTTCTCCCTTAAATAATCAATAACATGAGATCCTTTATTATTTTAAAGCCAACAGTACAGAATTTGAGTATTTACACCAAGGTGAAAGAAAGAGTTTGAATAGTTATTATCTATACTTATAAAATAACATGTCCTGACTGACTGACTGATTCATCATCGCCGAGCGCAAACTATCAAGGCTACAAGCATGAAATTCGGACTGTATATTCATTTTGTTATGTAGGCACCCACTAAGAAAGGATTTTAGAAAATTCCACCCCAAAGGGGTCAAAATAGGGGATGATAATATGTATGATAATATGTATGAAAGTCCGTCATTTTGAAAGTTACATAAACAAAATTTTGTATTTCGGTTATTGACGTAAAACAAATAAATACGTGTTTCAGGAATTTTGGAAATTTTATTTAATAAGGGATGAAAAAGGGGGTGAAAGTTTGTATCGGACTTGCATTATTTTTGATCTGAGGTCAAGTTATGGTCATCAACGCAACGTAATATTTTAAAATAATCTGTAAATACATATGTATATTTTCGTATTTGTATATAATCAACTTCCACGCTAGCAAAGCCGCGGGCAACAGCTATCTAGT
Source organism: Timema monikensis (assembly GCA_902151445.1). Lineage (NCBI taxonomy): Eukaryota > Metazoa > Arthropoda > Insecta > Phasmatodea > Timematidae > Timema > Timema monikensis. Next base: position 41,011 of record CABFVZ010001751.1, on the reverse strand, counting down.
ATTTGATAAAGGCGTCAATAATTGTATATTAAGAAGGTTTTGGAACTGCTTGCTACCAGAAATGTTTAAATACTGAAGAGGAGGATGAAACAAATTCCCCAACATTTCGAAATATTCGTGCCGGAATAGAATGTTCAAATATTCAGGATTTCCCCCTCAATAATATTCCCTTCCTGCCTTTGCTTGGAAATATATTTCAAATGAATTGACTATTAATACATTTATATTATTATTTAATCATTATTAGCACCGCGTCTTACTACCCGTTCGGGTTATACGCACCTACGCTAATGTGTAATGGTAGGGTGATAGTGAAATGAAATGAAGGACCTACAGTTTAACGTGGAATCCGAACCACGGTGGAGGCCTGACATTCCCCACAGTCACAAGATGTCTTGTCAGAGGTGAAGGAAGGGTTTGGTAATCAGATAAATCTTTGCCGGGACCGAGGATTGAACCCCGGCTGCCAGCACAGAAGTCTGATACCTTCCCCCTAGACCACCAGGTCACCCAGAAAAATATACAATTTATATTATGAAAAGTACTTAGTATTTAAAAGCGTGAACAAATAATGATAAATACTAAACTTTTCCAAGAGGTAAACAAACATTATGTTTAAGTTAAAGAAAATTTAATTTTCCAAAGTAATATATACAATATATATATATTTAATTTCAAAGGAGGGTAAATAATATGTTCTTTTGTTTATGTATCACTTAGATTATAATGGTGTATTTGTATATTTGTCCAAATAACTTTTAAATATACAAATTAGATATTAAGCTTAAATTTGGTGAAATTGTAGAGGAACATCTCAAGATGTGCACAAAATTTTCCAACATTAAAAACTGATAAAATATTTAAAATATATAAATTAAAAGGTGATTCATTTTATGTTTTGAATTTTTTGACATGCTATTTGTATTTCAATACAAAGAGAAGCCATAATACGGTAATCTAACACAAAATATTTTTTGTTTCGTTTTTGCATTAATAAACTAAAACTTTTCATGGGGTTTCACCTTCAATAAACGGTACATCAACACAATTGACATCTTCAAATGTTAGAATAGAATGAATTCAGTGTAGAGTAGGGGTTTATGTGTTTACGAAGACGCAAGAAGAATTATGGACTCAAACATCAAAGTTTCACATTTTGGGATGTTTTAAAAACTCGAGAGTTATTGTGGATGTCGAAGCATCAAACACTCCTATTGGCATAAGCCCTCATGCTATTTTTTTAAAAGATATCAACGGGTAGCCCCCCTTCTGTACCACGACACACTACGATGAAGATAACACCCAATTTTTATCCTCCCCTTTTTCTATTTAATCCTTCATACCCTAAAAGCCTTTAATAACAGAAATATATGCAAGCTCACGAAACCTCTAATATCTTGGTAAAAATTTTTATCTATTTTTTTTTAAAATAGTGAGTAAAATATATCAATAAATTGTTACTATGCTGAGATAAATGTCATATTGGTTTTTACGGTTTTAAAATAACCACGATACCTATTAGCAATAGTGATGAAAAAATATTAAATTTTATTTATCATAATATTCTTTTAATTAAGATTATGATTTTGTAAAAAAAAAATATTTTTTTTAATCATGTTTCTTACTATAGTATGCACATAAGATAAAGGGACTTAATATCTAATATCTAATATCTAAAAAAAAATTATACAATCATAGATAATAGTTATGTGAACAGTAGACCTCGCTCCCTCCATGTTCTTATCGTTATTAGTGTCTTAAGATTTATCTTTGGAGATTACTATTTTGACTTCATTTTGAAATAAATCTCCTTTAATTCTTCCTTAGATTATATAGTGATATTTTTCTTTAGGGGGCTAAAAATAATATAAATTTGATAGAATAATACTTAAACCCGCGTCGAATGTGGGGAATGCCAGGCCTCCACCGTGGTTTCGGATTCCACGTTAAACTGTAGGTCCTCCATTTCATCTCACAATCACCCTACCATTACACATTAGCTTAAGTGCGTATAACCCGATTGGGTAGTAAGACGCGGTGCTAATAATAATAATAATAATAATAATAATAATAATAACAACAACGCGTCCTAGTACCCGTTCGGATTGCGTTTAAATACTAATTAAGCTGATGGACTAGGAATTGGGAAGGTTGAATGTAGAGTAAGTGAACTTGGTAGAAATTTTTTGTTGTATTATTAAAAGTGCTTTCTTTAGGGTATGTTATAAAGAGCACATTTCTGATTTCAAATCCAATGGGACCAAATCTTGTAATGTTATTTTCTCACTCAGCAATCTTTCATATTTTGCTCTCACAATTTAAGCCTACAACTTTTCCACATATACTCTTACTTGCTTAGTGATCTTACGCACCTTAGTCCTGAATCTCATACCTAAACAACTGTGTTCACTAGAAAGTGAGTGATCCATGACACATTCAGCTCTAAATTTCTTTTCATAAACCACAAAATCAAAATACCTTCCCGAATATCTCCTTAGCCTTGCATATAAGTTAATATATTTATGTATAACCACTTATTCAAAAGAAAAAGAAAATATTTTTCTAAACAAACAATCACTTACTCCTTACTACTCTCGTTTACCCTTTCATCACCATACCTCCAAAATATTATCTCTAAATTCTCCAAAAGTGTACCCACCCATCCATCTATATCACCAAGTTAATACTTTCACCCTGTTCATATGCGTTCAAGAATTCACTGAACTCACTCTATAACTCCATTCTCACATTTTCATTTTGACCCTCCACCAGACAATAACCAGCAACCAACATTATTCTAATATTGTCAATTTTCTTACGTATCCATAGAATTATAAATGACAGGCATTCATACCTTCTCATAAACAGCTTAATTGCTAGACTTCACATTAAACCTACTCCCATGATTCCGCCCATTTACCTACATTTGGCAACGGTGCCAGGTTACCATCACTCGCCATAGAAAAAAACATTCAACTTGGTTTAAAATGCACACAGAATATTAATTTTTCTTACAATCATTGCCTCTGACAGTTAATTACATTTTACTACACCCTACTCTCACCTTCCATGTTCCAATATTAGATGTTCTTTCCAGTTTGTCAACAGATAGGTCTTTCAGTTTTAAACTCAGTTGCCCATCGTAGTTTTTTTTTTCATCGAAGGATAATATTGTAAAGTTAATTTTAGTAATTAGTTTAAAGTAGACCAGGTTACTAGCTTTGATCCAACCAACAAACATGATAGTATTCACTGTTTACGGTAAGGATCTGGGCCACATTTATAAATATGATACCCCAAGGCCACAGACAAGTAAGACTCTCAGCTTTACGGAGGTTTCGCTGCGCTCCTTTTGCCAGCTCGAGTCCTTCAACACTGGGCTTCGCTAGTGTCACTGCTGGGTGATTATAGGACTAACAGCAGCGATCCTAGTGTTGAAGGACTCAAGCTTCTAAAAGGAGCGCATGTGCCTCCCCCCTCCTCACAACCCCCTCTCATCAAAACATAATATTATTATTTGTTAATGAACACAAATAATAATGCTGTAGGTCTATATATGGCTACTATTTATGGTCTACCCCCTATAAATATATGCCCACTGTGTAAAATGGTTGTGCCCTTCTATGTCTGGCACGGCTTCGCATATGAGTTAGCGAATTTAGCCAACAGATGGCAATAGTAGACTCAATATCACTCTATCAATACATTAGTTATCCAGAAAAATCAAGTTTCAGCAACAGCTGAGTCCACGTGTGTTATTATTTGGTGAAAATAATGTTAATTCATATTGAAGACAAGGGTTTTGGTTTCACACCCCATGTCGTAGTACTCCAGAAAGGGTGCTTCTGTAAACAATTAAATTTTTTTTAATGTCGCGCCCCCAAAAATCTCACACCCTAGGCATGTGCCTAGTTTGCCTAATGTGTAATGCAGGGTTGGTAAGTATGATGTAACGATAAGTGTTGGCACATTTTAGCCGTAAGTCACAAGTACAAACGTTGCTAATTATTACCAAGAGCACTGTTCCTCCAAGTGTGTCTACTATAGAGACCGTCTTGCCGGCCAGTATAACGTCGACTATGCAACCACAAGTAGAAAGTAAGACAGTTCACTGACACAACAGTTAATATCCCTTTAATTTGGGCATATTTATTTAATAAGCATTTAAAAAATATGTTAATTTAATTTAAGGAGTTATATGTTTTGTAGAAAATTCAATCTTATCTCAGAGGCGAGAGAGAAAAAGCTCAATTCTGCAAACATTTCCAACTAATTAAATTGACTCGTCAGAGTATAATATCAGCGTATTCAATCATTTCACAGACAAAATGAAAACCAAAAACCGACCAACTTGTTTCAAAACTGAAAAGAAAACTTCAAAAAAAAAGGACATCCCACATCTAAGAACTTACTTTTCTGTACATCCTTTTGTTGAATAATGCAAAAAGCTACCCACTTTAACCCCCAAGAATGCGAGATGAAACGGAGGTTCATATATAAAGAGAAAAAAAACTTTTTCTATTAATGATGAAATCCATCTTAATTAGCGTCTTCTATCATTTATTCAGTCCATAGGGTGAGAGAATTTTTGAACAAACCATCTTCTCATCTGTCTTAATTAAGCTAACAAAAGGCCATACTGCAAAAAAAAATCTTCTTAAGGCGGTCTTAAGAGTTTGAAGCCGATGAATAGTATATTTTATTGAACTTCTTTGTGAGAATAGTGGATTTCGTGGGATATAATTAACTTGGTTATTTAATGTGGTCTTTTTTAAATATTCGGTTATCTCTTATTATATTTATATTTTTCAGTACCACTGTATTTTATTTAGAAAAGAATGCTTTTGGTGGTTTGGAAGTTCTACAACAAACGCTTTGATTTTTAAATACTCATTTAATGAATCTCATATAGAGAATTATAAATATTTAAAAGTAATTAAAGAGAATCAAATATTTTATTTATCTATGGTGTTGTCCATAAAATACGTACGCATATTTGCGGGAGAGGGGTAGTATAATAAAGCTTGACAATTAAGCGTATCGTGCAACGTTCTGTGTTAATAAACCCAACTGCGTTCACTTATAAACAAACAACGATTGAATCATCGACATCAATCGTCAAGTTTGGTAAACACGTACGGACAGGTTTCAATAAAAAGGTTATAAAGGTTTTAAAATTATAAATATTATTTGAATAATAGAAAGTAGCGTAATATTTTGACTTAATATTAGAAAAGGCTTCACAAAATTGTAAAAATATATTACAAGTTGGAGAGGGGTTCAAACAAACCCTAAATTAGCGTGACGTAATTTGTGGACAGCCCCTATGTATATCTTATTTATCTGAGTATTGAGAAATCTCTTATATAAAATGTTTTAATTATCATGTTCATTGTGTGTGTTAAGGAAAAAAGATCACAAGAGAAGCCAAGATAAAGATGGGTGGAATTTAAAAGAGAAAGTTTGCTAGTGAGAGGAGAAGAATGGAAACGATTTAAAGAGTAAGAGTGGTGGAGAAAAGAGGGTGATGCAGACATTTTAAATAAACTCATTCTGCTATGGAATGGAAACGGTTGATGATGATGATTATGATCCACTTACTTAAATACATAAATATTCTATGGGATTAGAAACTCGAAAGTTCGCTGCCGCAAATGCAAAGTACGCCACCATTATATATTAGAAGTAACACTATCCATTCCCCATCATTATACTTTTTATCTTGAGCTAGTTTTATCCAGTCCACCTCTTTGAAACATATTTCTTATAATGTTAAATCCTTCACCTGCTTCTAGTTCTTCCCAGTGGTCTTATAATTAATTCCGGCTTATCATTGTGATATACTTGCTTTTGATACATGTTAGAATTTTGGTTAAAAAAAAGTTTAATCGATTATTATATATATTTTCAAAATTTAAAGCTTGTTACATTACAATGTACAATGTACAATGACGCGCATCAGTCTGTCAGTAGACATGACAGATAGCATAAGATATTGAATCTAATCAATTCGATTTGTGTGTTAGAAAAATAATTTGTCATTCTTATGTAAAAGGTATCTATATTTTAGATATTATATCTACTTATCATAAGAATTTGATTTTCCAATCTATTAAAACAAAAATTAATTTCAACATAATTTTGTTTTGTTCAAAATGTATAACCTTGCTAAAATAATACTTATTAAATAAATATTACTGTACACAGCCCAACCTTAATCTTAAACTTTATATTTACAAAAAAAAATCTCATAAGATTTGTGAAATGAAATAATAGGTCTCTACATTGTAGTAGAAATACTACACCCAATATCATAAATGTGACCTGGTGGTCCAGGGGTAAGGTGTCAGACTTCTATGCTGGCGGCCGGGGTTCAATCCTCGGTCCCGGCAAAGATTTATCTGATTACCAAACCCTTCCTTCACCTCTGACAAGACATCTTGTGAATGTGGGGAATGCCAGGTCACCACCGTGGTTCGGATTCCACGTTAAACTGTAGGTCCTTCATTTCATCTCACAATCACCCTACCATTACACATTATCGTAAGTGCGTATAACCCGAACGGGTAGTAAGACGTGGTGCTAATAATAATAATAATAATATCATAAATGAAATAATATACACTGTTTTTTTACTATATGGCAATAGGATCTGGAAACAATGTTACAAATTTTTTTAGAAAATACAAATATCTCTGTACACCAAAGAGCATAAGAATCAAATTCATTTTCAAAAACCTGAATAAATACGTATATATATATATATATATATATATTTATATATATATATAGTCATAGCTCATATGTTATTTGTATTGTAAAAATATTTTTCAAATAAAAGATTTGTATCTTTAAAAGTACTACAACTTTACAACGACCAGTTCTTTCGTATCTCAAACATTTGTAAAGAAATTTTGAAAATCGAGAAAATTCCTTTGTGTAAAATACAATCAAATTCAATTTTATGAGAAAATGAGAATACTGAATTATAAATACTGATAAATAGTGTCGATATATACAATTTAAAGAAAATAGTTGCAGAAAATTTTTAGAAAATACATTTTTTCACATTTGCCCTTCAGTAAACTATCCTGAAATTTAAGGGTTGTATGTTTAATTCCAAAAATTCCTCAGGATGAACTTATGAAATCCTCAGATACCAATATTTAGCACAATCCGTTAAATAGTTTCGGCTCTAGCCCGAGCTACTGATAGACAGACAGACAAAACCACTTATTTTTGTTTAATAGGGTCATAAAACTTCGACATTATTATCAAAATCTAAAGTTAGAATTTTAAACTGTCACGTCCGAGGTGTCTAAAGAAAGTAAAACTTTTATTTTTTAAATTTTAATGCTATATTTTAAATTGCACATCCCCTTTTGAACTTAAATTAATATTTTTTAAAGTTCATTTTGATTTCTTTATAGTATCTATTAATTTTGTCCAACATCTTACATTTGTTTATTTATATAATTTTATTATAACTGATATATCTTGGAGAAAATTAAATTGCAATACAACTAATTAGTTTTAACTTATTTTGTTCGCATGTCTTACTCTACACTCAGGTTAAACATAAATCTACTAAATATATGTATATATATTCGAGTTATGAAAATGTCTAAATTTAGAAGAAGCTAAACTAAACTCATCTTAATGGAGAAAAAGTGTAAGTTTATATAAAAAAATCTCTCCTAATAAACATAACATTTATTCGAACCCGAATCTCCCCATTATTGGCAATCCAATCAATTTAAAGGGTGACGACCTAATCCTCTCAATTAGAAAAACAGGTAAACTATAATTGTTAAATAAACTTTGTTTATTGATTCCTCATAATCTTACTAGATTGAGGAAGATTACATCTTGAAAGAATGGATCCGAATGTTTCCATAATTATGTCACTTTTATGATCGCTTGTGAAAAATTACGTGAAACGATAGATCAAAAAACTCGAGAGTCCCACAAACAACCCACTATGGTGTCCATGTCGTCTAAAGCATCACTATCGAAATAGACTGGCTTATAGGTGACTTAAATTTTAAGGTTCGAATCCCAGTCAGGTGTCGTGAGGCTATGTTTATATGAATGGTTTTTAGTTCTCAATCCATGAAAAATCATGCACACTTACATTACATTCCAAACGGTTCATCCCTACTACCATAATAATATTAGAATTACCTGAATGGGTAGTAAGTTGATGTAAGAAATAAGTGGGAATGTATGGAAAATATTTCCACCTAAAGAAAAAAATATAGAAAATATATGGTATGGAACTCCATATGGAACTTCTCGCTCCATTGTTTAAAATTGGAAATGTTGACTCAAAACTCGTAATATATGTGAAACAAAATAATATACACCAGCAAACCCGAGCAAAAATTGCGCTATACTTACGTAAAACTTTTTTGATACGTGGTTTTAAATTTTATAATTTCATTTGTATATTCTGACCAATAAAAAAGGACGCTATTGGGCCCACAAGGGCCAACACTTTGTATTAAAATTTTGAATTCCATTTAAAATTTTCAAAATTTTAATAGGAGTTGCACGTCTTCAGGTCAGGCATTGCTATTAAACTCCACATTTATAAATGTTGACCAATATAAAAGGTAAATATTGCCTATTGAGTTTGAAATGATAGAGATAGATCATTGTTGTACAAACATTTCCCCTAAGAAGTTAAAGGAAAAAGAACATCAACTTTTTGAAAGACCTTCTTATTTAATTACTCTATGGCATTAGAAAATTATTATGTTAAAACTTAAGAAGTATCTTTGTACAACCAAACCTCACAAAATAATATTAATATATTTTCCACTATCTCAGAAACTATAGGTTTTTAAAATTAATTTCAAATAATATATTTTTAATATAAATGGACCTACATATGTGCAATAATAATTGATTTCATTCTAAAGACTTGCGGAGATATAATTAAAAATTAGAATTTTTAGTCAGTATGGAAACATTAAATCCATTCCGACGAAATATTGAGAGTAACCATTTTGTTTGAAATATTAATAAAAACTAGGAAATGAAATTTAATCACGTTCGCTTGAGTCGATTTTGATTGTTTTTTACCCTTAATTCTGGGGTTGGATACCAAATATTCCAAAGGGCAGCCCTATGAAAATTCTAGATACCAAGTTTTAGCCCATTCGGTAAAATAGTTTAGGCTCTAATCCAAGGAACAGACAGACTGACAGGCAGATAGACAAAGAGAAATTATTGCGAAAACAACTTTTTCCTATTCGGGGAATCATGAAACTTTGATATCCTTCGTTATCTCTAATTCGATTTTTGAGAATCACAATACTTTCTCCACATATAAGGTAGCGAGGAAGTACAAATGTACTGTATATTTTTCATAAGAAATACCATTTAGAATATTCAGACACACTTTTTGTGGTCAAAATTGGTACGGTTTTAGTGTTTCATCTTGATAATTTTATAAAATTAATCTCGATGATTTTATAATATTAATCTATACTAATAATATAAGGAGGAAAGATTTGATTTTTTGTTCTTTTGTTTTTAATGGATAAACTCAAAAACTACTGGACTGTTTTTAAAAATTCTTTCACCAATATAAAGCTACATTATCAGCGAGTAACATAGGCTATATTTTATTTTGAAAATTTAATCTATTCCTCATAAAAATGTTGATAGTATATTATATAGTCATTGGAAAAAAAAAGTTGTTGAAGGGAATGTGGGGTTGGTGAAGGGGGTGGGCGGGGGGGTAGGGGTGAGGAAAGAGGAATTAGATGAAAATAGGAGGGAGGATAAAAAGAGGGAGGGGCTATACAGTGATGGTAGGACTGTATTTAAAAAAAAAAGTTTTGTTTTTATATTGACATGATGGATGACTTGAAGCTTTGTTTTACAGGATTCTTTCCAATATTTTTTTGCGGGGAAGTGGGCTAGTAATAAAATATATTAAAAGCAGCAACTGACGTTCATATGTATTGAGATATGAGTACGTAAAGGTTGGTCTAATAGTTTTCCTACCTGGCATTAAAATTTAAATGGGACTGTACGAACATCCACGTGTAAATCAGTCTTAAAAGTTTAGTACTGTTCGCATGTTTCAAATCCTTTTATTTTTATCTTTGTTCTATTTGTACTTTTTGATAACCTCAGCCTAAGGCAAAGAAACACTAAAGTAGCATCTAAAGAAAAAAGAAAGAGCTAACTGAAACTTTTTTTTTCTAACTTCCGGAACCAACATAATCTTATTTCCGACAGTAAATCCGTATCTAAAAGCTAAGAGCTGCTAAATCCTTGCTCTCCAACCATCCTTCTTCCTTTTTGTATCGGATCTGGCTAGTATTTCTTGTTTTATTTATGTGAAGTTAAAAGAGTGATATACTCTTAATAAAAGAAAACTTACGATACCCCGTACTTTTAATCATTAATCCTGTTCTATATGTTAAAAAAATAATTTAAAATCATATTATTATGTTAGAACACGTGATAATAACCAACTTATCCTCAACTAAAATTAGTTGTATATTAGCCCGCTTTGGTGATAGAATGGTCTAAGTCCAACCCATTAACCGTGTAATAGACTGAACTTCCGATGACGGGAATATATGAGTTTGAATCCCAGACTGGTGTATTTAGGCTGGTTTTAACCTCTCTCACTCTACTCAAATACGGGCACATATTCTCCAACAATAACCTTACTTATTACTCAAATATCAAGCTTAACTATTAATCCTATACAAGGGTAAGACCGAACGGGTATTAAGATATGGTTTAAAAATATGGTAGTTTTGTTCGCCGCCTTTTACTAAGCTGTGTATGGGTATAAGCTAAACTACCCTATCCGCATTTAATTACATTATTGAGTTAAGAGATATACACGTTAGAGCTAAGAGGTAGGCTGGCGTTTGTTTGGATTAATAATATTTTAATTAAAAAAATAAACAATTTGGTGCATCCAGATGGGCTTTGAAACCCATTATCCCCATAACTGATAGATGAATCCAAATAAGATTAGCGCTTAGTCCATATAACTACTAGAGAAGGCATCAAACTAATTTATTACCAAATAATATATAGATCTTTAAAAATAAATCAACAGGTAATATCAAAAATAAAGATAAATAATCTCAAAAATTGAATTGTATTTATTCCTATTCAAGAATGGATATACGCTATACAATCATACATGTCTAGCTAAATTAAGGAGATCAAAATTATATTTAGTTCTGGTTACACTAGCATCAGGTATTATATTTGTACATTAAGAAAAATTACAGATAGACACAAGAATAAAACCCGTGGTTCATTTGGTAACCACGGAAATACTCTTTATCACTTAGCAATCCTACGTTTTTATATCAGTGTCCAGATGTCATTTACAAAATTTACGAACATGATATGGAAATATTAATTTAATTGGTTTACAAAGTCACATAAATTATTATCGACAGCATAGAATAAAACATCAATGCAAGGCCTATTTATTTTAATTAGTAAAAATGGTTTGTAAATTTTGTTTATGTTTAGTATCCATATTTTTACAAAAAAGTAATTATTTTAATATTTAAACTTATGTGAAATTGGTAAGAAATGCGAGATAAAGTATTTCTACAATTTTTAAAATGAAATATGTCGTTAATCTAAACACCCCTACACCAAACCAGGATTCATGACCAAGCTAACCAACATATACGATCTTGACGTTCAATCCACGTGACACCCTATACTGTTTTCTATGAGCTAAAATTAGTAATAGCTTTCAATTCCAAAACAAAAACTTTTACGTAATCTTAATTTGGATTTATTACCAAAGTAGTTTCGATTTAAATTTTTCACTCATTATATAAACACCCTCAACACGAAATTCTTGAAAGTTTAAGAATAATAATATTTAGCACCGCGTCTTACTACCCGTTCGGGTTATACGCTTTAAGTACTAATTACGCTAATGGATTAGGAATTGGGAAGGTTGAAGCTTTAAGGAAGTGGATTGCTGAGAATTGGGAGATTAGGGTTCAAATTACTCTAGGGTGTATTTAGAATGGTTTTCTAAAGGATTTCCTACTCTACCTATACACAAATTTGGCACATCACCTCTAAATTCTACCTTCCTCATCCATATGACATTAGCATAAAGTAGTATATATATACAGAGTGCTTAACTTTTGACGGAACGTGGCGAAACGGCGTTCAGGTACATCTATTAAGAAAAACATGAAATTCATTAAAAAACAATCACATTATGTTATGTTTTAAAACATTTCCTTTTGTTTTTAGAAGAAAATAATGGTTAAAACACGTCTTTTGAAGCTTATATTAAAAAATCTGAGGGTAGGGGGGTTTCCATATCCCCTGGTAGTGCAATCCGGTATCTAGAATTTTATAAACCAATCACTGTATCTATATTCATACAGTGCTTTAATTGGGAAATTTTAGCAATCGGAACGGTGACATAAAAAAACTTAAAAAAACAATGAATTATTACATTGGTAAAACCTATTCTAACGTCTATAAACACTTCAATAAGTTTCATGCCAAGCAATGCAAGGTTAATCAAATTTTTGTAAAATGAACATCACATTTCCGTTTACTATAGTAATCTTATTCATTGCTAGTTACAATTAATTAATATTGAACTTTACTTTAACAAAAAATACACTGAAACCATAGAATATTATCCAATATTTAACTATGATGGTAGGCACTAGTCTAAGAGCTTATAGTTTTCATTATTAATTAAATTATTATCATATTCAAAATTGTTTATATTCAGCAAAAGTATTAAAAATTACATCATGTTAACATTAAAATATAAACATTACATTGTTGTTTCTCATCTCTTTCTTTCTTATAAAAATTGACATTTGAAACATCGAAACATATGTAGCATACCTATTATTTGTGGAGAAAATAATAAACTGAAAATATTGAATTACAAAAAAAGAAATATACATGATAAAACATTCCCCTATCATTTCTTGTGAAGTAAAAATGAGTTTCATCTTACAAAATATTGGTACAAAAGAGGCAAAATTTTTCTCCATATTATTGGAAAAATTCTTGGTTTTACATTGTTATGAAATATTATGAGAATGTTAAGAATTATAATTACTATTTAATCCATATTAAAATTGTTGGTTAGACGTAAAATGTTTTGAAACAAACAAGTCATTAAATTTGCAGAAACAACCAGATATTCTAATCTTTAATGTAAGTACCTTTCTCATCATCATCATCATTATCATCATTATCAACTGTTTCCATTCTGTAGCCAGGTCATTTCAGTAAAATGCCTCCATTTTCCTCTATTTGTCCACCACTCTTCCTCCTTTAATTTCCTTCATTCTTCTCCTCTCACTTGAACACTTTCTGTTATCTGCTCTTTCCATCTTGGCCCCCCTTGTGGTCTTTCTCCTACATACTTCATATTCATTTATCTTCTTGGCATCCTCTCTCTTTCCATTCTCATTACATGCCCATACTATCCCAGTCTTGTTTCCTCTACTATCTCATATACTCCAACATCCTCATTACATGACCATACCATCTCAGTCTTGCTTCCTCTTCTATCTCATGTACTCCAACATCCTCATTACATGACCATACCATCTCAGTCGTGCTTCCTCTTCTATCTCATTTACTCCAACATCCTCATTACATGACCATACCATCTCAGTCTTGCTTCCTCTACTATCTCATGTACTCCAACAACCTCATTACATGACCATACCATCTCAGTCTTGCTTCCTCTACTATCTCGTGTACTCCCTGTACTCCTTCTCTTTCCTGGATAACTTCATCCTAATCTTATTTTTCCTAGTGATAGATCAATTATGGGTATGTTTCGGCCACAGGCTTACTAAGAATGTCGTGGTAGAGCCCTTTCTTTTACGAGCAAATTCTAATTTATTTAAGTTTTTTTTTATCCCACCAGGACAGTGTTTTATAAAAAAACATATATTTGCATTATTACCTGTGTGTTGAAATATCATATTTATTTTTATATTTAAGACATCACATACTGGGACTTTAATTTGCTTGTTAATCATGTCCAAACTTATTAGGCTCAGTTTTTATTAAATACACCTAGCATTTCTAAAGATTTAGTCACCGGCAAACGAATACTGTTTGTCATATTTCATTTCATTCAATGCAATAAATATTATAAATATATTAATTTTAGTTATAAGACTTAAACGGCAAGGAAATATTGTAGCTAACTTGAGTAGATAAATAAAATTTTACGTGAAATATAATTCATAATAAGAAACATTTACTTAGAAAAATAAGTTTTTTTTTTTTTTTTGGTGGTTTACTTGTGGCATAGAGTTCAAAATTTCAAATAGGTACGATATTTACACTATAAAAGAAAAATGTTAAACTGAAGGTAGAATAAATGTTGTACCTACGAACAGAAACAGAAAATGCCCTTTCAAAATATAATCCCCACAATAATGGTTACAAAAAAGGAAGAGGTAAGATTAACATCAGTCATATATTTGTGTTGAAGTAATTGTCTTTTTATAGGAATCCTCGACGCTGCTGTGAAGCTAGTTCTTGGAAAATCCAGTGTAATACAAAATAAAATACACTAAACAGATGCGTAGTTAGTAGCATCTAGTTCAGTTCAAAATCAAATACACTTTAATGGAGCGTAATAGGATTTGGGTTCATTTATATTAGAATAGAGAGGTTTTTTTTGAAAAAGATAGTAAGAACGAATAAGTAGCGTTCTAGTGTGCAGGCGGAACGATTGACACTTGTGTTGTATCAACCGGAACGCTAGTAATATGTTTTCTTATCAACCGAAACGGCATTCTGGTGTGTTCCAGTCCAATTAGAGCACTGTAAATATATATTCTTATATGCCAAACTGATAGACTGTAGGTTGACGTAATATGAAAACAAACATACTTATATAGGTAGGTGATATAAAGGTATAATTAAAATGTAAATTTACAAGCATTTGCATAAAACAATTAGAAAAAATTCCTAATACACGCTACCGGATTAATCAGAAAACTAACCAAGCTAGACGACCTTGAACTTCATTCCATCTGTTTATGGATGAAGGTTTTCTATCAGATGAAATAAAGTTACTGCCCGTAGCCAACCGGATATAGTATGATTAATCTTACTTAAGATTGTGTTAAATATAAATCTTTCGAGAGACATCTTCAACACGAAATTATTAAAGGATCAATTTAAACAGAAAGGAATGGTGAGAGTTAGTAAGAAACGTTGTAAACAGCATTCGTCT
The DNA here is from genome assembly GCA_902151445.1 of Timema monikensis. Taxonomy (NCBI): domain Eukaryota; kingdom Metazoa; phylum Arthropoda; class Insecta; order Phasmatodea; family Timematidae; genus Timema; species Timema monikensis. The sequence continues at coordinate 25,755 of CABFVZ010001751.1, read as the reverse complement.
GAAAGTAAAGTGGTAAATTACTTGTGTGTGCTTAAAAACACACACACACACACAAACACGATTAATGGGGCATGGTTCTCCAGGCTTAGTAAATCCCACAGACTCCGCTGCAACTCTTTTGTTCTTATTCCTGGGGGACACCGATTTAGGTCAAAAGGATTTTAAAGTGCAGTGTGAAAAATAACTGCAAAAAAAAACCCCACCAAAAAACAGAAATTATTAACACTAATGGTATTTTTTTAATCACTGTTTAATTACTCGTGAAGTACTTGAGTAGACTAGTAATAATAGTAGTAATAATAGTTATTTACGGTCGTTACTAGGTGTAACTATTGAGGCATAGCAGCCGAATACGGCAGCCGTTAATCAATAACGTCAGATATAGAAAAAGAGGGTGAGAAAAATAAAAAATGGTGGGGGTTAAGGTAACATTGATCAAAATATATGACCTGAGGTAGAGGAGTAAGTTATATAGGTTAAGAACCGTTCTTAAATCTGAAAGGATCATGGCTCGCACCTGTGTCCATGTGGTCTAAGGCATCCGGTTTACAATTTCCATTTATCAAATTTTCTATTAGCACCAAGTTTTAATACCCGTTTGATATATTCACAAATTACTCTAACCTGTTTATGTATGAGGAAGGTTGAACTCGTAGGAAGTGTACCAGCAATAGCGTGGAGGGAGAGTATAAAATCTTTCAGGGTAAAACCACCCTCACTGCACCCGAGTAGGATTCTAACCCTTATTTCTCCGTCAATGGCAATCTAATATATTGTGAAAGTAACGCCTGAGACAATTTGACCGCTGGAATGGGTTACAATGGACTAGATTGCCCGGTAACGTGAGGGTTGAATTAATAATATCTACCACGTGATATATTACCAAAGTTTTCCCATCAACCTTTCACGATGATACTGGAGAAATAACTCTAATTGTGTTGATTTTTTATACATCGCGTCTCTTAGCCCATATAGAATTCCCAAGTATAGGCCTAATTACAGTAATGGAATATGGTTGAGAAAGTTAAAATTTAGATTAAATGTAGTCTTACATCTGCATGGTAAAATATTGTCAAAACGTTTGGGAAATGAATATTGACCTATTCGTCAACATAATAAACAAAACTAGAATGAGCTATCGCTTTGATCCGCGAGTTTTAAAGAAAGCAGAACATTCTGGGAGCTTAATGAGGAGGCAGAGGACAGAGCGCATAGAAAATCTAAATTAACTAACAAAAGGAATGGACCTGTCATAAGACAGAACATTTAATAATAGTAATAATAATAGTAATAATAATAATAGTAATTATAGTAATAATAATAATTCTATGGGAATTATACATTTAATAAAAGGGAACAAAACAAAATTGTTTTAAAAATATTGTTCTTAGAAATAATTCTTAGTCTGTTTGGTAATATTTTATAAATTAATTCTTTAACGACACCTCTAATGTTTGTGGTATTTTTCAAAATTTATTTAGTCCTCTCTCTCTCTACAAGTAAATGTGGGAACACTATTTTAAGGATTTGTTATTTATACAAGATATAATAATGGTTTTTATCATTTACTTAAGAAATTTAACATGAACCAACTGATTATAACAGCACACGAGTATTTATATGAGCGAGATCGAAAAGTCATAACAATTTTTGCAGGAAATGGTATTTTAACATACCTTCCAGTTAAATGCCCCAATCTGAAGGAAGTTGTGCTATAAATTTTTATCACCCCAGAACAATTCGTCAATCCCGGCTGGGTTAAAACCCACGAACATCGGATCGTAATTGATTACTTTACCACAGGATCACCAAAGTCAATATTATAGTTGTAAAGCGTGGTTATAGTTTCATCCAAAATATTATATTATTTAAATTAAAAATCCCACATAAACACGGGAATCGACCACATGACCTTGTGCTTAGTAGGCCAATGCACTTACACAAGTGGGGTAAGTATTATAAAGGTAAGTGGTTAGATATTGTGAATAGTTTGTAAAGAACTGGGATTATAATAATAATCGAGGTTCGAATCTCGGTCGGGTGAACTGGGGGTGGTTTTTCCTAAATGCTTTTCCACTCTTCCTCCACGTAAATGCGGATTCATTTTCTCTGATTAAACCTTCCCAATTCCTAAATCCATAAATGTAATTAGTACTTAAAGCGTATAACCCGAACGGGTAGTAAGACGCATTGCCAAATATTATTATTATTATTATTACTACTACTACTACTACTACTACCACTTAAAGTTATACGTTTAGGTACTAATCACGCTAATTGGTTAGGAATTGGGAAGGTGTAATTTAAACTAAGTGAATCTCTGGAAAACCATTTAGGATAAACCACCACCCAGTTCACCCGAGTGAAATTTGAACCTCTCCCCATCCTCGACAGTCTAGCTCTACACGAATCTAGCGCGTTAGCTAACTACACCACCGAGGTGGGTGAGGGACATAAAGATTGCTACAAGGATTGTTATGATGAATTAATAAACAATTAAAGTAAAAGCGTTTACTCAAAAAGGAGATGTCAGCATTCCTTAGCTAGAAACCAGGCCGGTGGCTCTGTTAAAAGGAGAGGGTTGGGATCCGCTCAGGTTTGACTGCAGAATATCGTAAGCTGGGAGGTCACGCTGGTTGTAAGGGGGGCCTCTTGGGCTAAGTCGTTAGGTTCACCAATCAGGGCTGCCACTCGAGCCCAGAGAACCAGGCTCAACGACAGTGTAGGGACCGCCTAGTAGTCAGACAAGCAAACCATTAGGTAAACCTCATAACATCTCGTTTGGTCACTCGCTTATCTATATTTCCAAAATTCTTTATTTTAGTTTCGCTTCTAACATCGAATTTGTAGTAGACATAGTTGTATTAATAAACCTTTTAAAAGCCAAGTCTAACGTCATTCACGGACACACACACAAGTAATCATATCAACCCCTCCCCCCTTAGGCCATTATCCTCGGCCAGATACATCCTGACAGATCTCCATGCACACACAGTGTAGCATACCGATACAGGGGAGGTGATAGCATGGAAATATCTCTGTAATAAAATCACTGAAGTGTCTGGGTTTAAATCCTCGGTCCCAGCACATATTTATATGATTGCCAAATTCTTCCATCACCTCTGACAAGACTTGAATTTTGTGAATGTGAGGAATGCCAGCCCTCCACCGTGGTTTGGATTCCACGTTAAACTGTAAGTCCTCCATTTCCTCTCACAATCACCCTACCATTACACATTAGCGTAAGTGCATATAACCTGAATGGGTAGTAAGACTAGGTGCTAATAATAATAATAATAATAATAATAATGTATCCACCTATAGTGTTTTCATACTAGAATCAAACCTCAACCTCTAAGTTAGCAGGTCCTCATTCCATTAAAAGGCTGAATAAATAGGCCACATGATCTCAGTTAATGGTAACGCAGAATGTTTCGATGATCTAGAGAACTAAGGGAATGGATGGCCCACTTATAGTGCCTTGAAGAAAAAAATACAAATTTTCCTGCCAGGCTATAGATTAATCATTAACAAGTTCATTGGAAACATGTATATTTACTATAAATAAATGATTGTTTAGAAAAGTGAAATCAATTGTGTCTATGCGCAGTAAGTTGAGGAATTGCTTATATTCGTAAACGGAAGAGGAATAGTATTATCAGATTATAAAACAGGATCCTTTCAGGGAAGGAAGGCTCATTTGATTATTTTCCTTATTTCTATTTTGTACATTGTGATTGTTCTTAATTGGTTAAATGCGTCAAGTTTAAATTAAACCCGCCTCACAAAATTGCTTTGAATTCCCTAACTAGGCAATTTAGTTAGACTATAAACGTAGGAGCGAGATATGAAAATTTATATGGTTAAAAATTAAAATAAATTCAACAAAATTTATTGATTTAAAAAAAAGATCTGTTTCACTTAAACCAATTTCGTTGCCTAATGAAGAATGCTTAAAACATCAAAGGAATTTGTGGTTTGAGTTTAGCACTGTCATGATGTTCACAGAAATACTACACGCATGAAATAATATCTTTAGCACCGCGTATTACTACCCGTTCAGGTTATACGCACTTATGATGTGTAATGGTAGGGTGATTGTGAGATTAAATGGAGGACCTCCAGTTTAACGTGGAATCCGAACCACGGTGGAGGTCTGGCATTCCACACATTCACAAGTTATGATTAATACACGTCTTGTCAGAGGTGAAGGAAAAGTTTGGCAATCACGCATGAAATAATGCTTTATGCATCCCTCTTTTATCAAATATATATCATGGATGGAAATAAGATTTTATGTCGGTATTTTAAAATTTTTACTATTAAAAATATATTTTTCTTTTATTATTTAAATATATTTTAATGGATACGTTTAGTGTGATCATATTTACTTGTTAATCACAGCTGTTCTAAAATATTTTTCATGAGAACAGTGACATTTAAACAGAAGCATTTAAAATATAAGAAAAACTGAACATTCCTTTTTCAAATTAATTGATTTCTTTCTACTGAAAGCATACTTTATTCATACTTTGAATATATATATATATATATAAATATATATATAACGCTCGTTGATTTATTGTTAAATGTATATCGAAGCTTGGTAGATGGAAATAATCTTTGATTAAAAAAATTCAAAGGTTCGGCAAAAAAACGGAACAAAAATGTATTTCCTTTCTATCTCACTTTAAGCCTTATATATGGAAAACCACGCCCGGTGTAACCTGTTAGGGATTCAAAACAAGATATTTCCCGTAAGCTCTACGACTAAGATCCACTTTTACGAACCATGCTGAGGATAAAACCATGATAGCTGAATCAGCCCAAAACCCTACAATATACTTCTTCTCTATATTTTCCTCAACAAAAAAAAAAAAGGGTTGGGGATCGGTGTTTGTAGGGGGGCTGAAGAGGTGGGGGTTCTTCTGACCTAATGTTGACTGGGGCATAGCCCGGGTGTACCTTAGAGTGTGTGTGTGTGCTCTAGGCTGAGGGTGTCTTCTGATCGATAACACCGCCAGAGGGGTACTGTGGGGGTAGGGGGGCGGTGTTCCAGAAACGTGTTGATAGCTACCACCCCTTTACCTCCCAGAGCAACCCCCGTCACTCCTCCTGCCCTAACCTATATCACGAGAGACACCCCCGCCCCCCGTCTCTGGGTTTGAGGGGGGGTTAGGGGTTGCTGCATGATACAACCCTGCACCGAATACATATATTTATAATGCCTCCCAGAGGTTGGGTTGGAATAGGTGCGTGGGAGCAGTTATTACTCGTTGGGTTTTGGGAAAAAGGGGGGATAGAGAAAGTGTTGGGTGTTATTCCAATCATTTAGGACTTCTGTGTTCATTTAAAACCAATTTTATTTGACTTTATCTTGAGACCTTAGCATAGAGATAAACACACTTCAAAAACTCTCAAATACAATTTATTTAGAATTCGCAACATAATGTACAGGATGTTAGTTTTTATTTTAGCACCACATCTTACTACCCATTATAGTTATACGCTTTTGTACTAGTAACGCGCATAGTGTTGGGTATTAGGAACGTTATATTCAGAGGAAATGTACCGGCATTTGTATGGAAGCAGAGTGGAAAACCAATTTAGAGAAACCCTCTTCAGTACACACGAGCTAGATTCGAACCTAGATCTCCCCTTCATAGGGAGTTTATTCTACTGAAAGAGTAGCACTTTAGACCACCAAAGCAGGTGTTGGACAGTTAGATTTTAATAGGAAGGTCACTTATATAAAATACTAGCATAAGTACCTGGCGTTGCCCGGAGTAGCCATGCCATATATTGCATTGTGCTTACACCACTTAACGCTTTTTTTTACTTCAAACTTAAAGAAATAAAATCTTAATTTTTTTTTGTTACACTAATTTTTAATAAATATTTAGATATCTAATCTAAAATTTAAAACTCCTTTGAAATGCATGCACATGTTTATGTAAGGGGGTCATTAATTTTTAAATTTCAGATGCGGTTGGTAGATGTTGTGCAATGAAGGTAACATTTTAGTGCAGCTTAAAAAGATGCAAAGGAAAATGGAAAATAAGTCAAATGTAAGATTTTTCATGTTGTAACATAGTATTACTTTTAATTTTTAAGTTACACGTTGAGTGTATCTAGATTAGTAACTGAAAACCTAGAGCCACCAGTGAAATTAGAAATATATTGAACTTGAATCCCATAAACCACCATTTATAATTGACATAGTGAAGTAATATTTAAACAGTACATCTATACATCAATTCTAAATGTACACAATAACTTTTGGATCTTTAAAATTTTTTCTTCTTTTTTAAGAGGTACACAAATCAATACAACAGAATCAAATAAAAGATTTTTTGTTACTACTGGAAGGACATTTTTTTAAAGCAAGTTACTGTATTTGAAATATCGTAGATGTTCAAGGTGTGGAATACATGAAGAATGTTTATCGTGGTTACCAAAAGATCACATTTTTTTAATGAAAATCTATTTTGCGTTAGTTTATCGAAAACTATTTAAAAAAAGCTAATCCCAACCTTTTTTTTATAATTGTATGGCACGTATGACTGAGAGGGAATATTTACATCCATGTTCCACCGCCTTATGTGTAGAGTATTTGACGTTCTGGTAGAACAGAATGTTGCTCAGGTTACATCAGTGGAGGTTGTATATACATCCTACCCGTAATGAGAGGATGTTATGATAGTTATTATGATGTTGTGGAGACGGGGTGAGTCTTAACCTAACTTAAACCTAATAAATCAAGCCCTAGTTGACATTAGAACTATTCCTCTAAAGTTAATGATCCTAAATATAATAGCTAGGAATTGAACCTAGGGCACCTGTGTTCGTAGCCAGGTGCACTGACCACTACACCATTGGGCTGGTTATTTCAGTCATAAATGCTCAATATAAGAAAGCTTGTACAATTGTGTAGAATTTTTTTTTATGATATTGTTTCTAAGTTAAATAACTCAAACTATTTATTCATAGTTCGCACTTTAGAAATTTTATCTCTATGCTTTTATTTTAAAACTTTTTAAGCAAAAAAAACAAACATTTTATACATACGCTCAAAAAGTAATAAAGCTCATAGCACATCTGGGTACTGGAGTGGTGTATGGGAGTAATAAATTTATAAACATTTTCACCCGTTTATACGGTTTAGAGTTCTATTTGGAAGTAGCTAGAGAAACTATTTTAGAATGGATTCTGTAACACAGTAGTTGTAATGCTTAATGTAAAGATTCATATAGATATGCCATGAATGTATATTTCACACTAAAACTTTAAATTATTAATAAATTGTAATGTTTTATGACAAGGCTAACATAAAACAAGAATTAGATAAGTAAACAAAACTATTTAATAGCTAGTTAAAAACACGAGTGTTCACTTTTAATATACGTTAACTAAAATGTACTGCTAATTTGTTTTGTTTTTTTAAGAGTACTTATAACAAAATAATGTTATCAACAATAATTTACTATGGTTAAAAATTGTGAAATATGTGAGATAATAAATTATAAATCTATATTTGTGAAATTTAATTAAATTAGTTGCAATTCATGTTTAAAAACATCCCAAGTGCACCTAGCTGGGATTTAACCCATAGATCCAGGTTTGCGACAACAAATGGTTAGGTGATTACTACATATCTGGATATTTATTATTAATTAGTAAGTTAAACATGTTTAATAGATGGCGTAGGAACACCTTGTGGTCTGGAGGTAGGATTTCATACATATAGATCCAAAGGCCTCAAGTTCAATTCCTGGAGTTCCCAGGTATTTATCTGAAACTGTGTATCTCGAATGGCGAGGACAATTTTAGGAACTAATTCAATGAAAAGTTATTTACTCCAGTCTAGAAAACTGATATAAACGGATGGAGGGTATAGTGTGCTGAGAACTTGTTACCATCCATCCGCAAAGTTTGGCATAACCTTTGCTAAAAGACGGTAGACCCTCAGTCAATAAAAAAAAATACGTCCTGATAAACTAATTTATTATAACAATAATAAACAGCTTGGCTTGGGTTTCGACCCGAAAAACCTGGTCAATGAACAATAAGTGAAATTGTGAGTCCATAAATCGGACATCTTTTGTACAACTATGGTTTTTATAGTTAGTAAAACTAGGTTTTGCTTTTAAGAACGTGACCTAATTGGGGAATTAGAAGCCATTTTGTGAAGCAAGCTTCTTGTTAGCTTGACACACATTAAAATTTATCACACTTTTACGCCAATGTACATAATAAAAAAAGAGTCCAGTAAATGATTAGTTTCCTTTGTGATGTACAACGTGCTGAAGTTTGTCCGACTTCCTGTGGAAATCTCTTGAGTGACATACTCATCAAAAAGTGGAAAAGGATAGTGTGTAGCTTGCTTTTATTTAGTTAGTGAATATTTTATTTTGAATTAACGTGTTAGTTTACAAGTTACTAATCGTCTCATGGTTTAGGCTCCTACCTTAATGAAAACACTTAGTAAGTTATGGATTTTTGTTTAATCACCACGTGTGTCTACACATTCTATACGAACGCATTTGTACAAATCACGCTAGTGTGTGTTCGGATTAGGAATGTTGAAATGTAGGTAAAGGTCACCAACATTCGCACAGAGTTGTAAAACTAAAACTATCTAGAAAATACTTCCTTCAGTACATCCAACAGAGATTCAAACCAAGTTCTCCACGCCATCATTAGTCCAGTCTATTGCAAGAGTGACGCCTTAATCCAGGGATGTGCAGACTTACTTACAGAGTAACAAATTAAAAGAATAATTTGAAAAATCGGAGGGAAAAATACTCTTATTAATTGATATGAATAAGTTTAAATAGCCTGAATGTTGAATGCAAAACATATATATTTGAGGTTATTAACGTGCACTTTTTAAAACCTACCTATTATATCCGAACGCGAGAATTTCTATGGGTGATAGCTAGGATTCTACAAATTTTTGCCATTAAAAGATATTTTCACATACCTTCTAGGATTCTCTTACATGACTTAATTGCCATCAGACCAACGGTTTTACTTCCTCTCTGAAGGAATCTGTAATATGGATGTTTATCGCTCAAGAATAATCCATCGACCCCAGCTGGTTTTGAAACCACATACATCGAGTCTTTATATGAGCACTTTACCCAAAAACCACCGAGGCCAACAATAAATAAAATTATAAATAGCTTATTTGCTTAGTATGTTTTAAATTTATATCAGAGGATTTATATGATGGATTGTGAGATGAGTGGAACTGTGAATGAGCTTTGTCGCGATACGGTATCCACAACACATACCTGTGATCTGCGATTTAAATATCTTATAATTTAACACATTTTATTATATTATTTGATATAACTTTTATTTATAAATTACAGAAATAATATTTATTTAATTGTCGAAAAAAAAATGTTTTAAAGTTGATTTACTATATATATATATATA